>MCJB01052071.1:0-14894 GCA_002018475.1 Nicotiana obtusifolia | reverse complement strand
TCAAACCCCCCCCCCCCCCTCCACACACACACACACACTAACTGCAAAACTCAGCATATGACATTGAAGACCTCCTTAGCTCCATTCGAACTAAATGTAGGTCATTTACCAGTAACTGCAAGAGTCACATATCAGGTATGAAGTAATAAAGATATCAAGAGGCAAAATCTTGTCCATTTTACAAATTTCTCCTCACTAAAGAAAGACAGAGATTTGGATAAACCATTAGAGCTCAAAGGACCATATCCATTGCATGTGCTATCATGAGCATTGAGGTACAGTAAGTTAGCACACTCAGCTAAAATGGTAGGAAGCATGTACTGAATTTATTTGTATCAAAAGAGGCAACTTAAACTACAATTTTTAAGCAGGTATTACCTGCAATATGGCTGCACGTACTGCTCTGGAGCATGCAGCATTTGTGCGCATGTAATACACTATATCCTGTATACAAATAGAGAAAGTCAGCTTCCTCTATCCTCATGTTTCGTGCATAATGATATTACATGCTTTTTTTATTGGAGTAGCATCAAATGTTCGATTCATCCATTCAAAGAAATAAACACCTACCTGACAGCCAGTGCTGTGCCCAAGTAGTACCACACCTTCAGAATCTTCCTTGTTTATCAAGTAACTTATCAACTGATCAAGCTCCGTTGCGTCCTTTAGAAATTCACGGAGGTAGAAGGAAGTTAAGCTCACAAACACAAGCAAAAAGAGGAATAGCTCTAACAAGCAGATCCAAAGGTTTATGCTCCTAAAACACGAAACATTATTGAGTGGTAAATATATAAACACAACATTTTGAATGCACAGGTGTTAGGACGTCAAACATAGACATAAGAACATGCTTTTTTGAAAACCAAAATGAAGACTAAATTAGGAAAATAATCATTGATACAAAAGCAGATCTGGGACATGATGATTTCACAAGAAGATGAGGCTTGACATTTGAGTAAAACATATTGGGGCATTCAAGGTTTAACGTTTTATAGGTATATATATGACACCGTAAATTGGTACAAAATCATTATTTTTTATGACGATGGTGTTCGGGCCAGCTTGTACACCTTGACTATTCCACCGGGTACCTGCTACCTCCCACCAGCATAGGTACCAGCTTACCGAGGTTTAGGCAGATAGAAAGAAATCAACTAGTGATTTTTGCCTCCGATGGGATTTGAACCTAAAACCTCGTGGTTCTCTTCCCGACCAATAGGCCACACCCTTGGGTGCTTGGTATAGAATCATATGTTAGCCTTGTGCTGTTGTAGATCATACTTCTTTCTTTCCTTTTTTTTTTTTTGTGTGGTGGGGAATGGAATAGAGGTTTGTTCTCATACCATTTATCCCAACCTTGTGTTCCTCCTCTTCCAAGAGGGCCTAATTTATAATTTATGATCTATTGTTCAAAAAATTGCCACTGACCAACATGCTGAATTTAATCATTTGAAGGAGAATAACATCTTTTGGTCAAGTTCCATGCACTTCTGAATGAGAGTATATAGAAGAACTAGCAGCAACCTTTCCAGTTATATGACAAGTATAGGAAAGTGAGGGTGATAGCCATGTTCAAGCACTAATTTAGATGAAGATGGAGCTGTGTGGGGTTTAAACAATCCAACAGGAATTTCTAATTAGTATTCCTCAAACCTTAACAACTACAAACACCATTCGAACATTTTCAATTCATTAAAAACTTCAGAGAGTAAAGATCCCAAACCAACTGCCTTAAAATCATGTGAAGCGAATCTTAGCTTAAGTTCCATGTCCAAGAGATCTAGGAGTTATTATGTGATCTATTCCTTTTTCTCAAACACAATTCCTCTTTGATTTCCAACCTTGCAAACAGAAAAAATTGTCTCTAGTCCAGCTCCTTTTATATCCTTTTGACCTTAAAACTGTGTCAAGCCCTTACCCATCATAAATCCTTTATGATTAAGGAACTTCTAACAAGTTTCGGTATCAAAACTTCAGAAAGCAAACCACGAGCAAATTTGCACTGAATTATGATGTCTTCCGGCTGTCCAAGACATCCTTGAAATTGCACAACTTAAAATTTTCTGGAACAGGATTGCACAATTTAAGCTTTTCCTTCTTTAAAAGTCTTTATTGTTTTCAGGAGAAGGCATATATAAGAACATGTTTCTATGGACCTGCGTGAATGCAGGATGCTTTGTTCACCGGCTGCCCTTTATCTTTCTTCTTTCTATGGACTAAGTGAGTTGAGCGAGATTGTAACTTTTACCTTTCACAGTACATGATCAATGATGGAATAACCTAATAAGCATGTCAAGAACTTGAACAAAATATATTGACATGGAAATATTGAGTACAATACACCCTCTTGCTGATACCTCAGATCTAGTACAAGAATAACATATCAGTGAGAACAGTTTGAATATACGTGGAAAGAGGAGGCAGAGATTTTTACTTGTCTCAAGCTTGACGTTCCATATCCACTATAAGATGATGAAAGAAGAAACTGAATCAATGACCATTTTTCTTTATCCAAAGCAATAGCAAGAGGCTCTAAGTAACTGCAATAACGGAGATCATCAAGTTTAATAACCACAAAAGACAAAAGAAGTAGGAAGGGCTATCAAGAGTATATTTGATGATTTTGCTGCTTGACGTGGGAGAACTTTGTGGATTTAACGTCATTAAATTCTCTTTATTTTTGGTTCCTTTATCTTCTTTTTTGTGTGCGCGTTCAGCCTTGTAGAAAGGACTCCAACTCTCGTTCGAACCAATATAAGCATACAGACAAAATAATTTGTTATGTGTATTGCAGAAGAACGGTCACTATTAACTATAACTCAGACTCCCCACCTCCCCCCCCCCCCCCCCAAAAAAAAAAAAAAAAAGAAGACAAAGGCAGAACCACATTAGAAAAGGAAAAGTCAAAAAGACCAAGGGCAAGTAGCAGCAGATTTAAATACAGTTTTGGTGAATAGGTTGCAGAAAAAAAATTTCAAGGTAATTATCTTTAACTTTAAAATGTTATCACTGAGGACCTTAGTCCAATATTTTCATGATTATGGAAAATGCAAAATCTTCGATAAGTCATTTGAATTGAGCCAAGTCAAATAAGGAACCGTTCGAAAAGAAAATCATTTTTTCTTTCTTTGATAAGCCAGTTCGAAAAGAGAGATCTTATCTTCAATATATTTTGAACACCTTTAATCCAGACCATGAACAAAAAAGTGAAAAAAGAAAACAAAAACATGGAGAAGGGAATGAGAAAAGAGGAAGAGAGGGCAGATGGGTGAGAGGGATGTTTCAACCAATATAACAAGATACATACTCAGTAGCTAAAAATCCATCCGTTAGTCCACCTATGAAAATGACCTGTTGTTTATAATCACCTGTTTTAAAAGCAACCTGCAAGAAATTGAAGGCATCACGTTAGAGAATTGAGTACATAAGAGTAAATGGCATTGGAAGTCCTTGAAGTTTTTAATTCTGTAATTACTTCCTTAAATTGAAATTTTTTCCCTCTGTTCCCTACACATTGTCTTTTAGCAAGCTGCCAAGCTTTAGGGGAGAAGGGGAATGAGCAGAATGTTTCTCCACCGTGCATTCTTCAATTTGACAGGCAATAGAAGGACAGAAACCTCTAACTTATTGAGAAAAAGGATTGGAGGAGAAAAATAGCAACGTAAGGCAGTTTGGTTCTGTATTTTGTGTTTGATTGTTTTAGGTTTAATTCTTGATTGGTCATACTCTTCCCTCGAGTTATGATCTGTGTCCCCATATAAAAAACATGTTCCGGTCAAAATAATGTTTGATGGAAATAACACTCCACTGGCTAGAAGGACCAGTTATGAGCACAAATAAATTTTTGAAGGATTAACGTGAGCAAATCCAGACTACTTTAGAGACAGTGTTTGAAAAAGCGAGAGCTTCATCGCTTTAAGAGAGAAGCGACGCGACGACCCAGCGCTTTTCTGACCCTGAAGCGAATCGATTTACAAAAGCGAGCGCTTTAATACTTGAAGAAAAGGCGATCGCTTCATTTAAATGGGTCAAAGATTGGGTCTTTTTTTTATTACACAAAACATAAACCCCAACCCAAAGCGAAAGACATTTCTTCTTCTTCTTCCATCGAGCATTGACTGCTGCTAGGGTTCCCTGCTCCAGCCTCCAGGTAATTTTCTTCCTTCTTCTCCTTTTTTTCTCTTTTCTTCTTCCCGTCAAGGCGTCGACTGCTGCTCACTTCTTGGGCAGGCAGTCTTTTTTTTTCTTATTATTCAGCCTTTATTTATTAGTTTTTGTGTCTATTTCAGTTTCTAAACTTAATTATTATGTTTTGAAATGTTGCTTCTTTGCTTGCTGATTTCAGTATATTAAACTTAATTATTATATTGTTTTCAGTTTTTTTCTTTGAAATGTTACTGATTTCAGTTATTAAATTTAATTTAATTAAGGTGTTGCTGATTCCAGTTATAATATATATGTTATATTTCATTATGTTTGTTTTTCTTATATCTTAATAGGGATTAAAAATGTCTCAAAGTTCGAAAGATAAAGACCCGGCTTGGCGATATGGCGATAAAGTAAACGACAAGAATAGTACAAATGTTATATGCAAGTTTTGTAACAAGATTACCACAAGGAGAATTTATCGCTTTAAATTCCATCTTATTGGTGGCGATAGAAACGTCACAAGTCGTTCGAAATGCCCGCCGGAGGTGAGGGAGGAAATAAAGAATTTTGATGAAAAGAAGGAGCTAAAATATCAAATGAGTCATCAACTATTTGTGACTAATCTTGATGATGATATGGAAGAAGGTGAAGTTGCTAATTTGTCACTTCCAACAAAACGGGGAAGAGATGCAATCTCTTCAAGCCCTGGATCGATGGGTACGAGTAGGACTAAAGGTCCTATAGATTGTTATTTCCCAAAGAAGCCAGAAGTAAAGAGCGGTGGAAAAGATTTGCAAAAAATTGCCAAGGACATTTTAAGGGATCGTGCAGTTAAAGTTTTTGCACGATGGGTCTATGATGCAGGGCTCCCATTCAATTGTATTAATTGTACTGGCACTTTTGGAGACTTTATTGAGGTCGTTGGTAATGGACCTGGAATGAAGCCCCCCACTTATTATGAAATCAGAGGTCCTTATCTAAATAAGGAAGTGGAAGAGACCAACAAAATCGTGGAGGAATATAAAGTTATGTGGAACAAGTATGGATGCTCCATTATGATGGATAAGTGGACGGCAAAAACTGGGAAAATGATTATTGATGTGTTGGTGAATTCTCCCAAGGGAAGTTTGTTTCTTGAGTAGATTGATGCTAGCGATGCGTCCACTGACCACATCAAAATGTTTGCCTTGTTTCCAAACACCATTGAAAAGATTGGCCCACGCAATATTGATCAAGTTGTTGTTAATAATGCGAGTGAAAATGTTAAAGCGGGTGGTATGGTGCAAGGAGCGTGCCCAAAAAGAATAATGTGTGCAGCTTCTTTCTCTCCTGCTTCCTTTGCAAATTTACTCTTGTTTCATTCCTCTGAAATGAACAACTTTCTCAAATTGGCTTTATGCAAGTGGATACTATGCAAAGTCAACACAGCAGTGGCGAACCTTGTCTTGCCCAGTTTCACCAGATTTTTTTGTTGGTGAATCTTCTCATCATATTCAATAACAAGGGCCGTTGAGCAATATAAGAGTATACTCTAACGCCCTGGCCAACAACTGTAGAGAAGGGTTTTTCCTTGAAAATGTCCCCGAACATTAAGTTGATACAATGAGCCGCACATGGAGTCCAATAGATATTCGAGTACGCTCCTTGCACCATCCCACCTGCTTTAATATTTTCACTCGCACTATCAGTGACCACTTGAACAATATTGCTTGGGCCAATCTTTTCAATGATGTTTTGAAACAAGGCGAACACTTTAATGTGGTCAGCGGACACGTCGCTAGCATCAATAGACTCAAGAAGCAAACTTCCCTTGGGAGAATTCACCAACACATTAATAATCATTTTCCCAGCTCTTGGCGTCCACTTATCCATCATAATGGAGCATCCATACTTGTTCCATACAACTTTATGTTCCTCCACAATTTTATTGGTCTCCTCTACTTCCTTACTTAGATAAGGATCTCTGATTTCATGATAAGTGGGGGGCTTCATTCCAGGTCCATATTGACCAATAGCCTCAATAAAGTCTCCAAAAGTGTCAATATAGTTGACACAATTGAAGGGGAGCCCTGCATCATAGACCCGCCGTGCCAAAGCTTTAACTACACGATCCCTTAAAATGTCCTTGGCAATTTTTTGTAAGTCTTTTCCACCGCTCTTTGCTTGTGGGTTCTTTGGGAAATAACAATCTATATGACCTTTAGCCCTATTCGTACTCGTCGATCCATGGCTTGAAGAGATTGCATCTCCTCCCCGTTTTGTTGGAAGTGACAAATCAGCAGCTTCACCTTCTTCCATATCATCATCATCATCATCATCATCATCATCATCATCAAGATTGGTCACAAATGGTTGATGACTCGTTTGATGTTTAAGTCTTTTACCTTGCCCAGACCCCACGTGTGGGATTGCACTGGATTTGTTGTAGTTATTGTTCTCAACAAAATTCTTTATTTCCTACCTCACCTCCAGCGGTCATTTTGGACAACTTTTGACGTTTATATCGCCACCAATAAGATGGAATTTGAAGCAATAAATTTCTCCCGTTGTAATCTTGTAACAAAACTTGCATATAACGTTTGTACTATTCTTCTCATTAACTTTATCGCCATATCGCCAAGCCGGGTCTTTCTCTTTCGAACTTTGGGACATTTTTAATCCCTATTAAGATATAAGAAAAACAAACATAATGAAACAAACTGAAAATATAACATATATATATAACTGAAATCAGCAACGCCTTAATTAAATTAAATTTAATAACTGAAATCAGTAATATTTCAAAGAAAAAGGAAAAAAAACTGGAAAAAAAATATAATAATTAAGTTTAATATATTGAAATCAGCAAAGAAACAACATTTCAAAATATAATAATTAAGTTTATAAACTGAAATAAAAACACAAATTAATAAATAAAGGTTATATAAGAAGAAAAAAAGGAAAAAAAGAAAAAAAACTGTTGCCTGCCCTAGCAGCGAGCAGTAGTCGACGCCTTGACGGGAAGAAGAAGAAAGAAGAGAGAAAAAAGGAGAAGAAGAAGAAAGAAGAAAGAAGAAAAAGAGAAGGAAGAAAAATTACCTGGAGTCCAGAGCGGTGAACCCTAGCAGCAGCAGTCGATGCTCGACGAAAGAAGAAGAAGAAATGTCTTCACTTTGGGTTGGAGTCTATGTTTTGTATAATAAAAAAAAGACTCAATCTCTTTTTAAAAAAGAATTTGACCCATTTAAATGAATCGATCGCTTTTTTCGCTTCGCATTTCTGCGTCGCTTCTCGCTTCAAGTATTGAAGCGCTCGCTTTTGTAAATCGATTCGCTTCAGGGTCAGAAAAGCAATGGGTCGTCACCTCGGGTCGCTTCTCTCTTAAAGCGACGAAGCGCTTGCTTTTTCAGACACTGAGTAAAACCAGTTCAACAACCAATATTGACAATGACAAGATAGAAATTGATGACCTGATTGCAACAACCTTTCTCTATGCATGGATGTGCAAGCAAAAAGTTAAATAGCAAAAAACCCATTATCCATAGAAGTAACTCAAGATGTCTTCACAAAGCAAATACAGTCATGAAGAGACACTCGTGCACAAATGTCAGATTTAGACACTTCTTAGCTCAATTGTTGAATGATGTTCAAGTAAACAACTTCTGTTAATAAATTTTCAGCGTAACAGACTGTTGGTTCACTCTTCTTTATGGGCCCACAGTTAACATGCAATGCTTCTGGTATTTATGCCCGTGGGTATCATCTGTTTTGATCGAATGGGTCTCACTAGTTTGACTACTAAAAAGTACATCGGAAGATAAGAATTTTCTTTTCGTTTCTTCTCCTTGTTCACATCGGATGTAAGACACATTCAGTCTCTATCCTCCAAGGAAGCTTATGATTGGTCCATATACTCTTATTCGAACTGGAGTTATACTTTTCTCCTAATAATACGCCTCACTTGGAGATCATCAAACTCCCGCTGACAACACTCCCCTCTCTCTCTCTCCCTTTCTCTCTTTGCAACACATTGCAGTTCTTTTTCTGTTATATGTCATTGCAACTCTACCACTTGTTGGCCCGAAGTTTTTGTTTCTAAACGGCAACTACCATTAACATATCCACAAGATGTTGTAGAAATATGAATGTGAAGATGGATGTGCAGCTATAAAACATTAAACAAAAGAACAAATAATCACATAACGAATACAGGTAGCACATGTAAAGGATAAAATGAGAGAAGGTTGTCTGAGATAGTTAGGCCATGTCATAGGTAGAACTCCAAATACACCGGTCCATGACCGTGATTGTAAAACCATGATGATTATCGTGTTAAAGGGAGTCAATATATACCTAAAATCGTATGGAGAGAAGTTGCCTCGAAATCTATGGAGTTACCGATGAATAAAACACAACTAATGCTCGAGATAAATTTGCAGCCACTACCAACTAGTTGGAATTAAGGCTTAATCAATTGGTATACTTCCTTTCAATATGATGTTTTCCAAGATTCTTCTAGTTTATTTAGAGATTTACATACAAGTATAAAACATCGAGAGTCCTAGCATAAGAAAACCTAATTTGTCATTACATTAAATAACAGTGGTGTTCAGGCCAGCTCGCATACTCCATACCTGCTACTTCACACCGGAGATGTATTTGATAGCTCTGTCCATCAAAGTTTAGACATATGAGAAGAAATTACCTAAATTTCTTTGCTCTATTAGAATTTAAACTCTAGTCTCTCATGGCCCATTCTAGCTTTATTGACCATTAGGTCAAGCCTTTGGCGGTAGGAACCTAAGGCTTTATTGAGTGTGGGGATGAAATGGGTTCAAATGGAGCAAAATGGATATTGAGAATGCATATTGTATCATCTCGTGTTTAGTATTACAAAAAGTCATCCCTCTGTCGCTTAAAACGATGAAGCAATGCGAAGCTAGGAGTTATCGCTTCACGGACGAAGCAATGCGCTCTAGACAAGTGTGCGCTTCAAAAATGATGCGCAAAATGGTCCCAACGAGAAGAGTTTGGTTCTTTAAGTTGCAAATCTGAGGAGTTGGATTTATATTGGCATTACTTATGTTGGATAGTGAAATTAGTTATTGTAATTACAATTTGCATATTGTAGTACAAAATTCTTATATGTTTGATAATTTTTTATTTTCGGTAAATTGTGGGCTTTGTTACAAAGAAATGTGCTCTTCACTTCTTACTTTTCACTTCAAGCTTTGTGAACCTTGTTGCTTTTTTGTGCTTTTCGCCTTTAAAAAACACTGGGTGTTAATATATAACTTCCATCTTGCCCTTTATGGTTCTAGCTATTATATCTTTCGGCCAAATGGGTATCCGATGTTTTCCCACTAAAAGGCACCTCCGGTATATAAGGATTTTTTAATTTCTTATAAACTCAATGATAAACTCCTCGTACAATCTAATATATGACATGCTACATCTGCCCTCAAAAGGGGATCGCACTTGTGGTCAACACCCTCAGATTTACCAATGGATTGTATCTCATTTAATCAACAAAATGATAGATGAATCTGCAAAAGAAAGCAGCAAATTTTGTGGATTCTCCCAACATCATATGCTCATAGCATTGACCCGCTACCAAGTTTAACGTTTGGTCAATTGAATCGAAAGATGGCACATTTCACTGAATCTGAAAGGTATGGTATGAACTATGAAGTACTGCATTAGGAATTACAGTAGTCTAACTACTTCCCCATAACCCTCCCTAACCTCCCCAAAACTCAAATGCTGAATCTTTTCCATGGAACTGGAAACTCCCAGATCCAATGCAGTTAACTACTATCTGAAATTTTTTCCCAATATAATTCAAAATGTTGTGAACCTGTAGAGTCAGAGAACCACAAATTCTTAAGTACTGTATGAACTCGTCCAAATGGAACTAAACAGAATTGACAATTCATACGACCGACCCCAACTAGTTTGGAATTGAGGCATAGTTTGTTGCAATGAACAGTAGCTAAATCACAATTTCCCACACACCACAATTTTCTTAGCACACACAAAGCTCAGATTCTTAACTCACAATGTGTAATGATATTGTTAACCAACTCAATATAAGTAACTTCCCTGCAAACAAGAATATATGTTGTCTCATTAATCTTTGAATGCCAAATCTAACTCTCCAGCCATTCCCCAAGAAATGTTACGCCTAATACAAGGTCCTCCATGCCTATATATTTGTCAGAATCATTAATCCAACTAAAAGAACTAAAGGTCAGTTAATTAACACTAATCAACTTAGGGTCAATTACCAATCTACCTTCTTGATATGTTAATGAACTTTGGTCAAGAACTCCAAAAAGCAAATTGATTTGCTTAGTTGAACTTCCACAACAAATTAGAGCACCTAGAAACTCAGTATACCTAAATTTGCTTAGAACCATACTTCATGAGTAATTTTCCATTATATACGGTAAGCTAAAGTAAAATCTTTCCCATACATGATATACCATAATGCTTAACAAACCCAAAAAACAAAAATCATTGTTTTTTTCAATTAATAGCAACCAATTAGCAAAGTCCAAATTTCACAAGAAAATAGAGAAAATTTGAAAACTCAAACACAGACCTGAATTGCCTTAGGACCATACTTAAACATTACACCACGGAACTGCTTTTTCCCAGTAATAGGACCAGCACCGGAGACACTGTCAGCACCGCCGGCTGCGGCGGCCGGATTTTTATTAGACATCTTGACACTAGCGGAACGGCCACGAACTATGCCGGAAAACCAAGAAGACGATGAAGAAGATGAAAAAGAAGCAGAAGTTGACAGATCCATTGATTAAGCAAAAGGGTCTGATTTCAACAAAAACATTAATTTCATTTTTAGATGTTTGGATTTGGTAAAAAAGTCTCCATTGATCGTAGGTTTTACAATGATATAAGAACAGGACAGAACTGACACTACTAAGATAGTTTTGAAATTATTAAATTAAAAATGGGAAAATGTTTAATTATTAGTACATGCTTTATTAAGCAAAGAGAGGAATAGTAGGAAATTCACAATCCAAACTCCAAGAATTATTTCTTTACCCCCAAAAAAGATTAGATTTCATTTATGTAATCTATTGATAACTGTACTACCGAAAAGTTTAGTCGAGAATTTACAAAAAATATGTTTTATCAACAGTTCTTTCTCAAATATAAATGTTGTCTCCAGTTTTTGGTTTAGCTCTTTTCTATGTTGTACTTAACAATCAATTATTTTGACTGACGGTCAAATGTGTAACTGCTCTCTTTTTAATCTAATAATCTATTTTATTTTGCGTATTTATAGTTGTTAAAAATAAAAATTATCAAGTAAAGAAATCGAAAACAAGTACAGAGAGATTGATATATATTATTCAACTTCAAATTTATGTACATAATAAACTGAAACTCCTCTATCTATAGAAAAAAGAAAGTAGCTGCGAGGCTTTTCTTGAGCTGCTTGAAAGTTGTCTGCATGAGCTGCTTGCAACCTGCCTGTTTAATAAGAGCTGCTGCAAATCATTTCATTGAGTTATTTGCAACATGGCTGCATCAGTTGCTTGTAGATAAACTTCAATAGAGCACCAAAGGGATAATCTTCTTCAGGAAGATTATCTATAGCGAAGTAATAAATGGACATCCACATTATAATTATGTTCATAACACCCCTCCCACCCTCTTGGATGTTCATTAAAAGATATTTTGCCTCGTTAAAATCTTACTAGGAAAGAAAAACCTAGTGAAAAAAATTATAGTGAAGGAAAAAGAGTACACATATTTAGTAATACGCAATTCTAGCTGCCTCATTAAAAACCTTACAAAAAAAACCCATGGGAAAAACCTTAGTAAAGAAAAAAGAGTACAACGCGTATTTCACTCCCCCTGATGAAGTAATAAATGGACATTCACATTATAATTATTATGATCATTTTGATCATTTGCTCCTATAATTTTTCAAGGATTATTACCTTTGGAACCGATCAGTTTACTACGCTTCATGCATGCAGTAAACTTAATCCTTCGGGGACTTTAATTTTAATAGGAGTATTTTGCAGCTGAAATATGATATTTAATTTTGGATTAGCAAATGCTTCTGGCATTTGACTTGAATTATCTTCTAAGTGAGGATCACATTAATGATAATTCGATTCATATAGCATATATTCCAGTTGTTTACTCCATCCCCCAAATGTTAGAAAAACTAACACATATCCCCAATTTTTTTCTTTGGGAAACCTATCTTTGTGCATTGTGGTAGAGAAATTAATCATATACCACACATCAAATGTTATTAGATAGTAAAAAAGTTTGATTTCTGATCCTAAACCAATTGTGAGGGGAGGACTTTTCATATTTTGTTGGTCTGATGCATACAAGTGCTGCTGTATGCAATTTACAAAATCTTAGACCAACACATAAGGCTTTGTTCTCATAAGCAATAGTTTAGCCATTAATAGGAGGTATTCAATGCTAAACTAGCTTGGATATAAACCAACATCATCAAATTAAACTATCTGGATTTCATAATCTGAAAATTATGCTCTTAATTGAGAAAGGCAATTTCAAATGCCAAACTGTAGGTTGACAGTAAACACACAAGTAACCATCTCATATATGCATCTATAAGTGGTTCACATGATAGGTGAATGAGCCCATATTCATCTTTTATATATTCCAGAATTCAGAGGTTTTAGTCCAAACTTTAGCTGGTATAATCAATTTATTATGAGAACAAGCAACACAAGAGAATTCTTGAAGAATCTTCTAGTTCTTCAGTATATGCTTATCTGAATTCTCAAATAGCTCATTTAAAAATGGTAAATGAAAACTTCAAGTTTATCATGGCATGTGATATCTCTTAGTAAGCTTCTGGTTTACTATTATGGTATAAACTTTTGCATTAGTAAACTTCTGATTTACTGTGGCTATTTTTGTATCGGCGAATTTCTGATTTACTGTAGCTACTTTTGACTCAATAAACTTCTGATTTACTGTGATTGCTTTTACATTAGTTAACTTCTGGTTTACCGTGATCATGATATAGTACAAATTGAAGAATAAGGCAAGTCACTTCTCACATACATATTATTTTACGCCCTATGATTATGGAAACATGAAGATTTTCAATCTTCCAATCATTTGTAGTCTCAATATGATAGCCATTTTGTATTAATAAACTTCAGGTTTACTATAACATATATTTTGACCATAATCAGATAATATGAATGACATATTTGTATATAAGCTCTTTGCGAGCCTTAGTTTTTTATCCACAATCTAATATTTATCGGATACTACTGGTATCATGTGCCTTCTAGACAAACAGCTAGCTCTTCAGGAGTTGTTGATACATTTTGTACTATCAAATATTGCTCAGACACTTCTGGTATCATGAGACAAAATTATAATCAAATAAACAATATAAAATAATTGTTTAAGCACAAGAAAACACCTCTTCATAATATTTTCCTACTTCAGGAGGAAATTCAATTGTGTTACTTCTTCAGGAGCAAATTTAAAATACGAAATATTGAGTATATATTCTTTTAATCATATTAACTCTTCTGGAGGTGAATTGTAATATATTTACATCAAGAGCGCGTTCATATTTACGGCTTTACTAATATTATCATATTTACTTCAGGGAAAGGATTAATATTTATCAAAAATTCTCATCCTTCAGAAAATCGAACATAATTATCTAAACGCGCATTAATCACATCAAATAATGATGCTTCAACCTCTTTTAAAATACATACTACTTCAGGAGCAAATCGAGGCGTGCATGTAATATAGAGAATATTTCTCTAGCTTATCCTTAATTGTAATCATAGAAAACCTAAATTATCATTTCCGGTGGTCATAGGCATATACCACTTCTGGTGATTAACAAAATTTAGTTACAATGAGATATATGAAACATAACCACTTCTGGTGGTTGTATATTTTTTTGCAAACTCTACTGAAGTTTAAGTGGATCTAACAATGTTATCTACTTTGTAATCCTTTATTAAGATAATTAGGATGAAAACAAACACCAAAATAGGTACTATGTACATAACATATAACCAAGCAAGCGATGATAAATATACTAAAATATAAGCAAATGGCTCAAATTAATTTACGCAAATTTGGCCACTCCAGATGTAAGTGATATCTACATCACTACTGTCAAGAAGAAAAACTCACCACCTCAAGGATATAATCTGCCTTATGATGCTCGTAATGAACAAGATCTGACCACGGACATAAGAGCATCGCCTTACATAGGAGAAGAACACTTGATTTGAATAAGCTGTGCCTCTGAGATGTTCACTCTAGACAGCTCACTTGAGTAGGCAGGCTGTTTAACATAATTGGCATACATAACGACGAGAATAGAGAAAAGAGTGACGGCGATGAACAGAAACAAATACTCCAGAGTAGCTTTGACATTGGGCCGAAGCATATGAGCAAATCGTTCTTCAACCTTTATAAACGTCTGCTCTGGATCCATCTGTACATCGAACTAAAAGAAAAAGGGCTTTCCTATCTATATCCCTAAGATTGCACAACCAACCTTTTCGTATCATTTGGGGATTATAGGTCTTCGCAATTCCTTGCCTTTTGCCTAATTAGGATTCTTGAATAGAAATTAAATTCGAAGTAAGTGCTCAAAATATCAAAGTTCGTGCTGATAACGTGTTATAAAATAAAGATTGTAAAGTAAAGAAATCGAAGACAAGTATAGAGAGAGATTGATATATTATTCAACTTCA
>MCJB01052070.1:0-25173 GCA_002018475.1 Nicotiana obtusifolia | reverse complement strand
CGTTTCGCTTTTCATTTCGCGAAACGCTTTCTGGTCGCGAAATGTGACTTTGGGTACTGTTTCTGTTCGCGACGGGGGAGGGTCGAATTCGCGTTTCGCTTTTCATTTCGCGAAACGCGAACCTGCCGCGAAATGCTTCCTTATGTTTCTGCCTGACTTCGCGACGGGGAGGACGATTTTCGCGATTCGCTTTTTAGTTTCGCGAATCGCTTTCTCGGCCTTAGTTTTCTGTCCGTGTTCGCGATGCAGGGAAGGGGGTTTCGCGATTCGCTTTTTATTTCGCGAATCGCGAACCTGTCGCGTTCCTTTCCTTGGACCTTCTGTCCCTGTTCGCGATGGGAGGGGTGGATTTCGCGAATCGCTTTTCCTCTTCGCGATTCGCTTTTCCTCACAGTGCCATCGCTTTTCCTCATTTCTTCTTCTTCTTAATTATTTTCCAACTCTTTTCAACATCCTTCTTGCTTCTGAGCCCTTACACATACAATATAATACTCAACTAGTAGATAAAATTATATCCTTACGCCTTTCGTTTTCCCGCCCTTTTTCTTAACAATTTTCAATATATTTTTCAACCCTTCTACTTACTCTTAGGCCCATATACACTCGCCACGTTACGGCGTAATCACATAGGTAAATTTACAGGGTATTACAGAAACTAGGGTTACAATCTGCGATAGACATGTCAAAAATGAGGACTACATGTCTGTTGTGCAATAGAAATGCGGTCGCATATTCAACTTCAGGGCAGATTGGTCCGAATTTTGTCTCGATTTCTGGGCCTCTATAAATAGGTCTATTAGCGTTTTGTGGGAGCTATCTTGTCAGACTTGGAAGCTACAATACAAGGCTTGAATATTCCTTTTTTTTGGAAGCTTTTGGGTCAAGAATCTTTCACTTTGTAAGCTTTATGACAATTAATATTCTCTTGTTTTCAGATTCTAGTATGAGTAGCTAGTTTTAAATACTAAGGTTGTAGACCCTAAATGGGTGTTATGTTAATGGGTGTTTAACGTTGAATATATATAACGGTTGGTTGATATTTATTTACTTCTCATTCTTCAATTATTGTTGGTGGTTGCAAACATTAACAAGCGCCGTTAAATTCTATCTTTGCTTGGGAAAGTGGGGTAGAATTTGGTAGAAGCAAATATCAAAGACTCAAGGCTTTAAACCTTGTTTAATAAAATCGCTTAGGAATAAGTGGGTTTTATTTGGCATAAATTGATTGTTCTTAATCACAACTCGTTTAAATTTGGAAAAATCATAAAGAGGAAATACTACCTAACTATTGGAAAATATTGGGTAGTCTCTTAGACATCATTTGCATATCAAAAAGAATCTTCCGTTAGAAATATATCATATTGACACCGATATTGTTACATTTCATTAATGGGGACACAACCTTGGTTTCTTTAATCAAATTATTTATAGTTTCAACATTTCAATTAGCCTTTATCTAAAACCAAACTTAGTTCATATTTTTGTTACGATTAATTAGGTAGAATTACGACTGTAGTCGAGTAATACACTAGTCAAGTAACCTTTTCACACCTATTCCCTGTGGGATTCGACCCCAACCTTGTTGGGTTATTATATTTGACATCGACCACTTTACACTATTTATTAATGTGTAATTTGAGTGTATCATATAGTATGAGTACAATCGACTCAATAAGTAACAAGACTAACCTTTAAGCTAAAAGTAATGACGAGCTCAGCAAGTACAATCCAGAATAGAAATAACAGTACAGAAAATATAGGCATGCTTCAACCAGAAATGTAACACAACAGTTAAACTCAGTCAAATTTAGCACCTGCTACATTCCCCGGAGTCATAACAAAATGGAACTGCTGGTTGAGGCCATTAATGAACCATCTGATCTTCTCCCTCTCAGTGGGAACCAATCAAACTGCCTGACAAGCCAATTCTGAAAATCGCATCTCATACTGAGTCACAGACAAGTCATCTTGACGTAAATACTCGAACTGTCTACGCAGTTCCTCTCTACGGGTCTGTGGCACAAACCTTTCCAGAAATAATACGGAGAGCTCATGCCATGAAATTAGTGCTACACCACTCGTCTGCTCCTCTCATAAGTCTCCCACCATCGGAAGGCTGCCCCAGAAAACTGAAAAGTAGTGAACGAGATCCCACTAATCTACAGAATACCCGCTGTCCAAAGAATCCACTGGCACTTATCCAAGAAACTCTGAGCATTCTCTAACTTAGCACCGCTAAATAATGGAGGTTGAAGCCTCCCAAATCTCTCAAGTCTCCTCTGCTCATCATCGTCCATAAGGGGTATCACCTGGGCCTGAGCAGCTGCAACCGGCTGGACTGGTGATGCCCCCGGTATCTGAAGTCCCTACACTACCTACTCTGGAGTACGGGAAACAGGGGTATGAGTACCTTCCCCGGCCTGAGATGTGGCAGGTGCAACCTGAGCCGAAACCACCTGAGCAAGGCCAGTGCAAACAATCTAAATCTAAGCTAAAGCCTCCAGAAGGCATGGTATCACAATAGGCACAGCTGGTGCCATAGTTGGTCCTATCAGCTCAACTACATTTGGAACCTGCTCCTGAGCTGGAGCAATTGGTGGTGCTACAGGTGCTTCTTCAACTACTATACGAGCTACACCTCGACCTCTATCACAGCCCTGGTCTCTCGCGGCCCTAACTGGTGCCACTGGTGGCTGACCATCTGATCCGGTAGTACAAGTCCTCACCATCTGTGAGAAAATAGAATACCAGAAGTTTAGTTTCCGGAATCAACAAATTCCCACGATAGAATACAAGTAAGTGAAATTTTCCTAAGGGTTCGATAGCCTCTCGAAGATAAGTACAAGCGTCTTCGTACCAATCCGCAAGACTCTACTAAACCTGTCCATGACTCGTAAGACCTATGTAACCTAGAGCTCTGATACCAACTTGTCACGACCCAAAATCCTAACCTGTCGTGATGGCACCTATCTCAATATTAGGCAAGCCGACAATCTCCATGAACCTCAATTGCTTTCACGTTTGAAAATATAATATTTAAATTCCATAGAAAATCTCACTATTTCAAATACAAAACACTCCCAAAATCCGACGTCAGTGATTACATGTGCATCTAAATGATAACAAAGCTTGACTGCTAAAAATACTGTTTGAAAATATAGAACAGTACAATAACTGAAAGGAAGAAAGAGTCAAGGTTAGCAGATGCCAGGCAGCTATTTAATAGTCTCCAACTGATAACGCTCTAAGATCTAACAGTCGTCGCGTGTCCGGAAGCACCTAGATCAGCACATGAAGTGCAGGGTGTAATATGAGTACAACCAACTCAATAAGTAACAACACTAACCTTTGGGCTGAAAGTAATGACAAACTCAACAGGAACAGTCCAGTATAGAAATATAGACATGCTTTCAATTTCAACAGTTATTGTATATGGCCAATCCAGCCCAGGGAAGATTCATCCCATATATATACACATCAACTGTCTATCAGTGACTCAGTACCGTATAAGGCCAATCCAACCCAGGGGTAAATTTATCCCCAAATATAGATGACTCGGACAAGATCCGTTTCCAGCAAAAAAAATCATCATAATTATAAATAAATATAGCAAATCCATGCCCTGGGAAGTCCATGATCTTTAATACGAGCCTCAGCTCAATTTCTCTAACACGTGGAGAATATGCAAATAATAGCATGATTCTTTAATTTTTACATCTTCACAGAATTTATTTAAGTCACAATTTCTATGTTGCATGCCCACACGCTTGTCACCTAGCATGTGCGTCACCTCCCACAACTGATATATTACAAAAGGGATTCATACCCGCATAACCAAGTTTAGGAATGTTACTTACCTCAAATCGTGTAATTCTTTACTCTACTATGACTTTGCCTCGCGTATTGGCCTCCGAAAGCCTCGTATCAAGTCACAATTAATTCGATTCAATCAATACAAATTATTGGAATTAATTCCAAATGGAAATACTAATTTTCCAACAAAATCTGAAATTTAACTCAAAAATCGCCCGTGGGCGCCACATCTCGGAACCCTACAAAAGTTACAAAATATGCACACTCATTCAACCACGAGTCCAACCATACAAGCTTTACCAAATTTCGACATCAACTCGGCCCTCAAATCTTCAAATTAAACCAAGAGAGTTTTCTCAATTTTCCAACATAAATCACCAATTAAATGCTAAAAACTACCATATATTCGGGTAATTTGACCAAAATTGAGCTAAGAACATTTACCCCGTCGTTTTCCTTGAAAATCTCCCAAAAATTGCCTCTCCCTGAGCTCCAAATCATTAAAAATGGAGAATGGGATTCATAACTTAAACTCTCTGCCCAGACATTTGTTGTACGCGATCGCGGACTCATTCACGCGATCAGGAAGCATAAACCTCCCACTGACCAAATTAACCTTACGCTATCGTGGATAATTCCACGCGATCGTGAAGCACAGTTCCACAGATCTACACGATCGCGGACCTCTTCACGTGATCACGAAGGACAAACTCGCGTGACCCCCCTGTTACCTCACTTCCTCTACACGAACGCGACATGCCTCACGCGTTCGCGATGCGTGAGCTGCTCCAGCTACGTGATCGCATTGAACAAATTTTCAGCAGTCCCGAATTAAGCCTACGCAATCGCGAACCTTCTCATGCGATCGCATAGAAGGAAACCAGACAAGTGCATCAGAAAAATTTTAGAAAAATTCCAAGTCCAAAATTCAATCTGTTAACCATCTGAAACTAACCCCAAGCCCCCGAGACCTTAACCAAATACATCAACAAGTCCTAAAACATCATACGAACTTAGTCAAAACCTTGAATCACATCAAACAACGCTAAAACCACGAGTAATACCCCAATTCAAGCCTAATGAAACTAAGAAGTTTTAAACTTCTACATTCAATGCCGAAACCTATTAAATCAAGTCTGATTGACCTCAATTTTTGCACACAAGTCATAAATGACATAACGGACCTGTTCTAATTTCCAAAATCAGATTCTGACCCTGATATTAAAAAGTCAATTCCCCGGTCAAACTTCAAATTTAGCCATTTCAAGCCTAATTTAGCTATAGGCTTCCAAATAATTTTCGGGACACACTCCTAAGTCCAAAATCACCATATGGAGCCATTGGAATTATCAAAATTCTATTTCAGGATCGTTTACACATAAGTAAACATTCGGTCAATCTTTTCAACATAAATTTTCATCTTGAAGACTAAGTATCTCAATTCATTTCAAAACCTCACAGGACCCGAACCAATTATTCCGGCAAGTCATATAACAATTATAAAGCATAAATTGAGCAGTAAATGGGTAACAGGGTTGTAATACTCAAAACGGCCAGCCAGGTTTTTACATTCTTCCCCTCTTAAACAAACATTCATCCTCGAACGGGTTTAGAATCATTCCTGGAGTCTCAAATAGGTGTGGATAATCTCTCTGCATCTCCCGCTCAGTCTCCCAAGTAGCTTCTCCGACTGGCTTGCCTCTCCACTATACTTTCACTGAAGCTATATATTTTGATCTCAACTTTCGAACCTGCTGGTCTAAAATGGCCACCGGATCCACATCATAAGTCAATTTACCATCCAACTGCACTGTGCTGAAATCCGAAACATGAGACGAATCTCCGACATACTTCCGGAGCATAGATACATGAAACACTAGATGAGCACCCGATATATTATGTGGCAATGAAAGTTCATAAGCCACCCCTCCAATCTTCTTAAGTATTTCAAAAGGTCCAATATACCTAGGACTTAACTTGCCTTTCTTCCCAAATCTCATAACACCCTTAATAGACAAAACTCGGAGTAATATCTTCTCTCCTACCATGTCAGCAACATTGCAAACCTTCCAGTCGGCATAACTCTTCTGTCTAGACTGCACCGTGCGAAGTCGTTCCTGAATCAATTTAACCTTCTCTAAAGCATCTTGAACCAAATCAGTACCCAATAGCCTAGCCTCACCCGGCTCAAACCAACCCAACGAGACCGACACCGTCTCCCATATAAAGCCTTATAAGGAGCCATCTGAATGCTCGATTTGTAGCTGTTATTATAAGCAAACTCCGCCAGTGGTAGAAACTGATCCCAAGAACCTCTAAAATATATAACACAAGCACGTAGCATATCTTCCAATATTTGAATAGTGCGCTCAAATTGTCAGTCCGTCTGAGGGTGAAATGTTGTACTTAACTGAATGTGTGTACCTAATTCTCACCGCACTGCTCTCCAAAACTGTGATGTAAACTGCGTGTCCAATCTGAAATGATGGACACTGGCAAACCATGTAGGCGAACAATTCGCAGATATAAATCTCAACCAATCGCTCCAAACAATAAATAGTATCGAATGGAATAAAATGGATGGACTTGGTCAACCTATCTACAATAACCAAACTGCATCAAACTTCCTCAAAGTCTGTGGGAGTCTAACTACAAAGTCCATGGTAATGCGCTCCCACTTCCACTCTGGAAATTCAAGTCTCTGAAGTAATCCGCCCGGTCTCTGGTGCTCGTACTTCACCTATTGACAATTTAAACACCGAGCTACAAATCCAACTATATCTTTCTTCATTTTTCTCCACCAATAGTGCTGCCTCAAGTCTTGGTACATCTTAGCGGCACCTAGATGAATGGAATACGGTGAACTATGGGCTTTTTCAAGAATCAATTCGCGCAGCCCATCTACATTCGGCACACAAATACGACCCTGCATCCTCAATACTTCATCATCCCCAATAGTAACATCTCTGGCATCACTGTGTTGAACTATATTCTGAAGGACAAGCAAATGGGGATCATCATACTGGCGCTCTCTGATACGATTATATAAAGAAAACCGAGAAATAATGCAAGCTAGAACCCCACTGGGCTCCAAAACATATTATCTCATGAACTGATTGGCCAAGGTTAGAATATCAACTGCAAGAGGCCTTTCACCAACAGGAATGAATGCAAGGCTACCCATACACACTGCCTTTCTACTCAAGTCATCGGCCACCACATTGGCCTTCCCGGGATGATACAGAATAGTAATATCATAATTCTTCAGTAGCTCCAACCATCTCCGCTGCCTCAAATTTAGATCCTTCTGTTTGAATAAGTGCTGAAGACTCTGATGATTTGTATATACCTCACAAGACACACCGTAGAGATAGTGCATCCAAATCTTCAATGCATGGACAATAGGTGCTAATTCTAAATCATGAACAGGGTAGTTCTTTTCATGTGGCATCAATTGGCGCAAAGCATAAGCAATCACTCTACCATCCTGCATTAAGACACACTTAATACCGATCCGAGAAGTATCACAATACATTATATAAGAGCCTGAAGCTGAAGGCAAAACTAGAACTAGAGCTGTGGTCAAGGCAGTCTTGAGCTTCTGAAATCTATCTTCACACTCATCCAACCACCTGAATGGAGCACCTTTCTGGGTCAATTTAGTCATGGGCGATGCAATAGATGAGAAGCACTCTACAAAGCGACAATAATAACCGGCCAAGCTGAGAAAACTCCGAATCTCAGTAGCTAAAGATGGCCTGGGCAAACTCTGAACTGCCTCTATCTTCTTTGGATCCGCCTTAATTCCCTCACTGGACACTAGGTGTCCCAAGAATGCCACTGAACTAAGCCAAAACTCACACTTAGAGAATTTGGCATAAAGTCTCTCCTCTCTCAGCCTCTGTAATACAATACCCAAGTGCTCTACATGCTCCTCCTGGCTACATGAGTACACCAGGATATCATCAATAAATACTACGACAAATGAATCAAGATACAACTAGAATACACTATTCATCAAGTGCATAAATGTTGCTGGGGCATTGGTCAACCCAAAAGACATCACGAGGAATTCATAGTGACCCTAACGAGTCCTGAATCGTCTTTAGAATATCCAAGCCCGAACTTTTTACTGGTGATACGCGGATCTCAAATCAATTTTTTGGAATATACCCTCGCTCCCTGAAGCTGATCAAATAAATCATCAATACTCGGCAAAGGATACTTGTTCTTGATTGTAACTTTGTTCAACTGCCTGTAGTCGATGCACATACCATAGTACCATCTTTCTTTTTCAAAAACAGAATCGGTGCACCCTAAGGAGACAAACTAGGTCTAATAAACCCCTTATCAAGAAGTTCCTGAAGTTGCTCTTTCAATTCTTTCAATTTAGCGGGTGCCATACGATACAAAGGAATAGAAATGGGCTGAGTACCTGGCACCAAGTCAATACCGAAATCAATATCTCTGTTGGGTGGTATACCTGGCAGGTCTACAGGAAATACATCAGGAAAATCTCGCACTACCGGTACAGAATCAATAGTAGGAGTGTCTGCATCAACATCTCTTACAAAGGCCAAATATGACAAATACCCCTTCCCAACCAGACATTGAGCCTTCAAGTAAGAAATTACCCTGCTAGGAACATAATTTGGTGAACCTCTCCACTTGACCTTTGGCAATCCCGGTATTGCCAACGTCACCATTTTTGCGCGATAGTCTTGAATAGCGTGACATGGAGACAACCAATCCATACCCAAGATTACATCAAAATCAACCATACTAAGCAATAAGAGATCAACTCTAGTCTCCAGTCCCACAATAATTACCAGCCACAACCGATACACACGGTCCACAACAAATAATATCGCCTGTCAGCGGAGATACACGAACAGGTGAAACTAAAGGACTCACAAGGCATATCTAGATAACGAGTAAAGTATGATGATACATACGAATAAGTAGAACCAGGGTCAAATAATATTGAAGCTTCCCTGTGGCATACTGAAACAATACCTGTGATCACTGCACCTAAAGCAACAGCATCAGGCCTGGCAGGAAAAGCATAGAATCCGGCCTGACCGCCACCTAATCGGCCTCCCCCTCTTGGGCAACCCCTAGCTGGCTAAGCCCCACCCCGAGCTAGCTGGGCGGGTGGTGGAACAACTAGTGCAGGAGTCATAGCCTGACTTCTCTGCTAAACTGGACCACGTGAAAAGCGGGAACAATATTTCCTTACATGACCCAGCTCTCCACACTCATAGCAATCCTCTCAAAAAATGGTGGCGAGTTTTGAGGCGGATCTTGAGAACCAGAATAACTACCAAAAGAACCTAGTATAGACAAACCCTGAACTGATGGTGCACCAGATGAAGTCTGAGCTAGAAGTGCACCAAGAGAAGATTGACTCTGTCGAGCACTGTATGAACCATAGCTAGCTGATGTGCCACGATGCGCTGAACGAGCCATCTGAACGGGCCTATAAGGACGACCCTTGCCGTGATAGGGCTGTCCCCCAAAAGGAACAGCGCTAGAATTACCTGGACCACGATACCTCTTGGCCTCGCTCTCCTCACGCTCCTGAGTACGGACCATCTTTAGCCATCGTGCACTGTCAACCACATCGTCAAATTTAGCACCTGCTACATTCCCTAGAGTCATACCAAAATGCAACTGCTGGTTGAGGCCATTAATGAACCTTATCATCTTCTCCCTCTCAGTGGGAACTAACCAAACTGCATGACAAGCCAATTCTGAAAACTCCATCTCATACTGAGTCATGGAAAAGTCATCCCGGCATAAATACTCGAACTGTCTACACAGTTCCTCTCTGCGGGTCTGTGGGACAAATGTTTCCAAAAGTAATACGGAGAACTCATGCCATGAAAGTGGTGATGCACCCACTGGTCTAATCCTCGCATAAGTCTACCACCATCGAAAGGCTGCCCCAAAACACTAAAAAGTAGTGAACGAGACCCCACTGATCTCTAGAATTCTCGTTCTCCGAAGCATCCGCTGACACTTATCCAGGAAACCCTGAGCATCTTCTAACTCAGCATCGCTAAATAATGGAGGTCAAAGCCTCCCAAATCTCTCAAGTCTCATCTGCTCATCATCGGCCATAACGGGGATCACTTGGGCCTGAGCAGCTACAACCGGCTGGACTAGTGGTGCCCCCAGTATCTGAAGTCCCTGCACTACCTGCTTTGGAGTACGGGCAATAGGGGTATGAGTACCTCCTCCGGCCTGAGAAGTGGCAGGTGCGGCCTGAGCCGAAACCACCTGAGCAACGCTAGTGCAAACAGTCAAAATCTGAGCTAAAGCCTTCTGAAGGCCTGGAATCACAATAGGCACAGCTGGTGCCATAGCTGGTCCAATCAGCTCAGCTACATTTGGAATCTGCTCCTGAGCTGGAGCAACTGGTGGTGTTACATGTACTGCTCCAACTACTGTACGAGCTACACTTCGACCTCTACCATAGCCCCAGCCTCTCGCGACCCTAACTGGTGGCTAACCATCTGATCCTGTAATACATGTCCTCGTCATCTGTGAGAGAATAGAATAATAGAAATTTAGTTTCCGGAATCAACAAATTCGCACGATAGAATACAAGAAAGTGAAATTTTCCTAAGGGTTCAGTACCTCTCGAAGATAAGTACAGATGACTGTGCAAGACTCTACTAAACCTGCTCATGACTTTTGAAACCTATGTAACCTAGAGCTCTGATACCAACTTATCACGACCCAAAATCCTAACCTGTTGTGATGGCGCCTATCTCAATACTAGGCAAGCCGACAATCTCCATAAACTTCAATTTCTTTCACGTTTGAAAATATAATATTTAAATTCCATAGAAAACCTCACGATTTCAGATAAAAAACACTCCTAAAACCCGGTGTCACTGAGTACATGAGCATCTAAATGATAACAAACTCTGACTAATAAAAACACTATCTGAAAATATAGAACAGTAAAATAATTGAAAGGAAGAGAGAATCCAGGTTAGCGGACTCCAAGCAGCTACCTTGACAGTCTCCAAGTGATAACACTCTGAAATCTAATAGTTGAAGTGCTCAGAAGCACCTGAATCTGCACACGAAGTGTATGGTGTAGTATGGGTACAACTAACTCAATAAGTAACAAGACTAACCTTTGGGCTAAAAGTAGTGACGAGCTCAGCAGGTATAGTCCAGTATAGAAATAACATTATAGAAATGTAGGCATGGTTTCTAGTTCAACAGTTAAACTCAAAATTGTATATGGCCAATATAGTCCAGGGATGATCCATCCCATATATATATACACATCCACTCTCCATCAGTGACTCAGTACCGTATAAGGCCAATCTAGCCCAGGGTTAATTTATCCCCAAATATAGATAACTCGGACAAGATCCATGTCCAGGAAAAAAAATTCACAGAATTATAAATAAATAAGGCAAGTCCATGCCCTAGGAAGGCCATCCCGAACATATATAAATAAATAAGGCAAGTCCATGCCCTGGGAAGTCCATCCGGAATATAAATCATCTACACTCACTTTGAGGGGTGCAAACTCCGGAGGGGCTTCTTCAGTGCAAGCGTGATATAAAACTGATATGGCTTACTTCAGGCGAATAGCCCCGATCCATATAATAATAAAGCCTATAAGGCCTGCTGCAGCGGCAACCCAAATCAACACGTGGCACAAGCTTGAACATGATCTTTAATACGAGCCTCAGCCCAATTTCTCTAACACGTGGAGAATATGCAGATAATAACATGATTCTTTAATTTTTACATCTTCACTGAATTTATTTAAGTCACAATTTCTATAGTGCATGCCCACATGCTCGTCACCTAGAATGTGTGTCACCTCCCACAATTGATATATTACATAATTCGGGGATTCATACCCTCAGAACCAAGTTTAGGAATGTTACTTACCTCAAACTGTGTAATTCTTTACTCTGCTATGACTTTGCCTCGTGAATTAGCCTCCAAAGGCCTCGTATCTAGTCACAATTAATTCGATTCAGTCAATACAAATTATTGGAGTTAATTCCATATGGAAATACTAATTTTCCAACAAAATCTAAACTTTAACTCAAAAGTTGCTCGTGGGGCCCATATCTTGAAACCTGACAAAAGTTACAAAATATGAACACCCCATTCAACCACGAGTTCAACCATACAAATTTTACCAAATTCCGACACCAACTCGACCCACAAATCTTCAAATTAAACCAAGAGGGTTTTCACAATTTTCCAACATAAATCACCAATTAAATGCTAAAAACTACCATAGATTAGGGTAATTTGACCAAAATTGAGTTAAGAACACTTACCCCGTTGTTTTCTTTGAAAATCTCCTGAAAATCGCCTCTCCCTGAGCTCCAAATCATTAAAAATGGAAAATGGGACGAAGTCCCATTTTCAGAACATAAATTTTCTGCCCAGACATTTGCTCTACGCGATCGCGGACTCATTCACGCGATCGCGAAGCATAAACCTCCCACTAACAAACCTTGCACGATCGCGGATATTCCACGCGATGGCGAAGCGCAGTTCCACAGACCTACGCAATCGCGGACCTGTCCATGCGATCGCGAAGCACAAACTCGCGTGACCTCCCTGTTACCTCACATCCTCTACACGAACGCGACATGCCTCACGTGTTCGCGATGCGTGAGCTGCTCTAGCTACGCTATAGTCCTTCACTATCTAATTTTCATAAATTTCATAATTCTAATTGACTTTAAAGTTAATTATAATTTACCGTCTATATATGAGTAGTATATATGTCATGACCCAATTTCTCCTATAGGCCGTGATGGCGCCTAACGTTGCCGCTTGGCAAGCCTACGATGAATTTACCACGTGATTACTTCTTTTGACAGACTTACAAGTAGTTAAGTTCCATTTATTTAGAAATTGAGAAATAGAGTCAAATAAATAAAGTGAAAGCATCTGAATGCAAGCATACATATGTGAATACTCCAAAACCACAAATCTACTAGTGTGTATGCCAAGACCTGGTGTCATAACTGTATGAGCATCTAGTAGAATATACAAAACTCTAACGATTGTCCGAAATAAAGTTGACAGAATATAAATACAAAAGAGAGACTCTAGGGGCTGCAGAACGGCTCGGGAAGCAGCTCACCACTAGGCCTCGGGATATCTGGGACGCGCACCGGTAGGACCGCCAGATGCACCTACCTCAGATCTTGCACGGTTAGTACAGAAGTGTAGCGTGAGTACATAAACAACATGTACCCAGTAAGTATCAAGTCTAACCTCAAAAAAGTAGTAACGAATGTCAACATCAACACTTACTACGGGCTAATAGTAAAGAAATACAGAATTCAAAATGAGCACGGGTTATGTATATAATAACAATAACTAAATATTAAGTAGAAGGAAATAAACCTTTCACATATGGTAAGTTCCAAATAAATTCCATCATGTATGCTTTTAACCTCTCAAGCCATGAAATGATAAAACAACAACAACAATTAGAAACAAACATTAATTCAAATCACCTATGGGGTAAATTCCCTCTTATAAGGTTAGGCAAGAGACTTACCTTGTCTCAAAGTTTACTTTCCGGCCTCAAAATTCCCTCTAAAGCATCAAACCGGTGCCAAACAATCCAAAACTATTCAAAGGTTGTGTAAATTAGTCAATACATGTTCAAAAGTTCATATTCTAACTACTAGAGTGATTACCCAACCCCAATTGAAGGATCCCTAAAATTCATCTTGGGACCCACGTGCCTGGATTTTAGAAATATTTGAAGAAAGTTGTTACCCATAACCTCACGAACTCAAATATATAGTTTTCACTCAATTCCATAACCATTTTCCTAGTTAAATCCCATTTAAATCAAAATCTAGGGTTATTCATCTAAACCCATAATTTTCGCAAATTTTCATGCTAAAATCTACCCATGATCTATGTATTAAACTCACATTACATAGAAATTACTTACCTCAATTAGCTAGGTGGAAATCCCACTCATAATTGAACTCAAAATAGCCTAAGTCCCATTTTAAAAGGACCACTCTGACTCCACTGATTTCGCACCTGCGGTTACTAGGCTGCATCTGCGTTATCGCTTCTGCAAACTAAGTCCGCTTCCGCGAAAGTGCCTTAAGCTGGCTGGCTTCGCTTCTACGAACGGGATCCCACTTTTGCAGTCCCGCTTCTACGCTTGCTTCCCTACTTCTACAGGCCACTGGCCAAATGCCCAAAGCCGCTTCTGCGGCCACAAGCTCGCATCCGCGGCTCCGCAACTGCGGTCACCTTGTCCGCATCTGCGGTTTAAGTATGCCCATGCTGGGCCGCTTCTGCGGCTGCGAGCTCACACCTACAGTTAGCCCTCTGCAGGTGTGGTTACACCAAAAGTTAGGTGTTCAGCTGTGCTTCCAAGTCCAAATGAGTTCCGCGCCTCGTCTGATTAACACCCGAGGCCCCCGGGGCCCCGCCTAAACATACCGACAAGTTTGAAATCATAAAACGAACTCGGTCGAACCCTCGGAACGCAAAAAATGACACCAAAACTAAGAATCACACCCCGAACCAAATTGAATCAACTTATGAACTTCAAGTTCTTCCAACTTACTTCGAACGCGCTGAAACATAGTTAAACTGCTCGGAATGACACCAAATTTTGCATGCAAAATCACAAATCACCCATATGGAACTATTCCTAGGCTGGGAATCCCAAACGGAACTTGATAATACTAAAACCTACTCCAAACTAAATTTAAAGAACTTAAAAAACCTTCAAGGTGCCAACTATTAATATTAAGCATTGAAACGCTCCCGGGTCGTCCAGAACCCGATCCGAACATACGCTGTAATGATCCAACCGGTCGTTTTGCTTTCTAGAAACTCATTCCCCTAAGTAAGACTGCCCATATGTGATTTACTGTTTTATGACTTGCGGGGATGGTTAGTTCGGGATTTGAAAGGTTTCGGGTTGAAATCGGAACACTTGGTTCCTTAACGTTGGCTTAAAAAGCTAAGTTTGACCTTGGTCAACATTTTAAGTAAACGACCTCAGAAGCGCAATTTGACGGTTCCAATAGGCTCGCATGATGATTTTGGACTTGGGCGTATGTTTGGATCGGGTTTTGGACGACCAGGGAGCGTTTCGACGCTAAATAGTGAAAACTGCCTTATTGGAGGTTTTAGAGTTCTTTAAATTTGATTTGGAGTAGGTTAGCCTGGAGATAGTTCCATATAGTTATTTAAGACTTGCATGCAAAAGTTGGTGCCATCCCGAAAAGTTTAAGTACCATTTGCCGCGTTCGGAGCGAATTGGAAACTTGAAGTTCATTAAATTGATTCAATTTGGTTTTAGGGTACAATTCTTAGTTTCGTTGTTTTTTTTACGCGTTTCAAGAGTTTGAGCAGGTCCATTTTATTTTTTTGTACTTGTAGGTGCATTTGGTCGGGGTCCCGAGTGGCTCAGGTGTGTTTTGAACCACCTGGAGCTAAGTTGAAAAAACCAGAATTTCAAGTTCTTGTTTCCATCTTCGCGAACACAGAAGGACCCTCGCGTTCGCGATGAAGGATTTGGGAAGACGGTTAATTATTCTTCACGTTCGCGGGTAGGGGTCGCGTTTGTTAAGCTTTGAGATCCCAGGCCTCCGCATTCGCGAAGGCCCTCTCGCGTTCGCATAGAAGAAAGGGGCCTCGGGGGGAGGGGGGGTCAGTGCTCATTACCTTTCGCGTTTACGTTGGATACCTCGCGTTCGCGTAGGGTAGGCCAAACAAGCCTTCACGTTCGCGAGGCCCTTGCAGAGTTAGCGAAGAAGGGGACAACTGTGCTGGGCAGAATGTTTTAAAAATGGGACTAAGCCATTTTTTAGCCCATTTGCTGCATTCTTGGGCGATTTTAGAGCTTCTTGAGAGGGGTATTCACCTAGCAACTTGGAGGTATGTAAATTCTACTTATTTTGAGATAAATACATACATTATGGGTAGATTGTAGCACGTAAATTTGTGAAAATTATGGATTTAGATGAAAAACCTAGGTTTTGATAAAAATGAGATTTTAACCATGAAAGTGGTTATGGAATGAGATGAAAATTGTATACTTGAGTTCTTAAGGTTATGGATAACGATTTCCTTCAAATATTTCCGGAATCCAGGCACGTGGGCTCGAGGTGAATTTAGAAATCTTCCAATTTAGGTTGGGTAATTACTCTACTAGTTAAATTATGAACTTTTGAGCATATATTAACTTAAATTATATAATGTTTGGCTAGTTTTAGATTTTTCGGCACCGAGTTGGGGATTTAGAGTGAAATTGTGACCAGGAAGCGAGTCTTGAGACGAGGTAAGTCTCTTGTCTAGCCTTGTAAGAGGGAATTTTCCCATAGGTGACTTTAAATCAATGTTTGCTCTTAATTGTGGGGGCTACGTACGTACGAGGTGTCAAGAGACCGTGCGTAGCTACTAATTATGCTATTTTCGGGTAGTTTAGGACCCATATCATGAATTATTTGATATGTTTGCATCCTACTTGTTAGTTAAATTGCATAAATTATGTTAGAACTTGTCAGAGGAAAATGTGAAGGATCGTTAATTAAATTTATATTAATTTGTGTATTAATCCTTAATAATGTTTAAGTCAATGCTTACAAAGTATCCTTCTCTTCTTGTGGAGCAGACCGAATGCCTCGGAAGTAGATAGATGCATCTATGGTTCGTGCTGCCCGACCCTCGACAGTGTACGCATTACTCTGGATGGGCCGTACGACCTCGGCATAAATCATGCTTATTAATAATACTTGGTGCCTTGATATTTTGTTGTGGCGTGTACGGTTACAGCTTGTGGTGAGATGCGTCCTGAGCCGCTCTGCTGTCCCTAGAGTCTCTCTTTTTTATTTATATTTTGTCTACTTTATATTCGGACAATAGTTAGATTTTTCTATAATCTACTAGATGCTCATACACTTGTGACATCAGGTCTTGGCACACACACCAATAGATTTGTGCTTTTGGAGTATTACTATGTTTATGATTGCACTCAGTTGCTTTCATTTCATTTATTTAAACTTGTTATTCCTTAAACCTTTTTATTAAGGAAAAATATTGTTACTCGGGAACTAATTAAAAGAGGAATAATTTGTCTAATTCACTATTTGGCTTGCCTAGCGATAACGTTGGGCGCCATCACGACCTATAGGGGAAATTGGGTCGTGACATACGCCCAAGTCCAAAATTATCATACGAACCTATTGGAACCGTCAAATCCCGATTCTGAGGTCGTTTACTCAAAACGTTGACTCATGTCAAACTTAGCCTTATTTAGTCAACAATAAAGAACCAAGTGTTCCGATTTCAACCCAAACCCTTCCAAACCCCGAACTAACCATCCCCGCAAGTCATAAAATAGTAAAAGCACATACGTGGAGTCTTATTTAGGGAAACGGGGACATAGGAGCAAAACGACCGGTCGTGTCGTTACATTCTCCACCTCTTAAACGAATGTTCTTCCTCAAATGGGTCTAGAATCATACCTGGAGTGCTGAACAAGTGTGGATTTCTGCTTCGCATGTCCTCCTCGGTTTCCCAAGTCGCCTCCTCGACTGGTTGACCCCTTCACTGAACCTTTACTGCAGATATCTTCTTGGACCTCAACTGGCAAATCTGTTTGTCAACTGGCTCCTCCTCATAACCCATGCTCTCATCCAACTAAACCGTGCTAATCTAGAACATGTGACCTGTCGACATAATACCTCTGGAGCATAGACACGTGGAAAACCGGATGAACTCCGGATAGACTAGAAGGCAACCAAGCTCATAAGTAACCTCCCCAACTCGTCTCAACACCTCAAATGGACCTATGAATCAACTTTACCTTTTCCAAAGCATCCTGAATCAACTTTACCTTTTCCAAAGCATCCTTTACCAAGTCGGTGCCATACAACTTAGCCTCATCGGGCTCAAACCATCCGATGGGAGAACGACATCGCCGACCATATAAAGCCTCAAACGGGGCCATCTCGATGGTGGACTGATAATTGTTGTTGTAAGCAAACTCGGCCAAAGGCAAGAATCGGTCCCACTGCCCTCCAAAGTCAATCACATATGCTCTGAGCATATCCCCAAGATCTGAATTGTGCGCTCCGGTTGCCCGTCGGTCTGCGGATAAAAGGTTGTGCTGAGCTCTACCCGGGTCCCTAACTCACTCTATACTGCTCTCCAGAAACGCGAAGTAAACTGAGGGCCTTTATCTGTTATAATGGAGGCAAGAACACCATGCAACCGAACAATCTCCTAAATAAATCTGGGCCAACCTCTCTGAAGAATACGTGGTCACAATCGGAATGAAATGTGCTGACTTGGTCAACTTGTCGACAATGACCCAAACTGTGTTAAACTTCCGCAAGGTCTGCGGCATCCCAACTATGAAGTCCATAGTAATGCGCTCCCATTTCTACTCAGGTATCGACATATGTTGAAGTAGCCCACCTAGCCTCTGATGCTGATACTTGACCTGCTGGTAATTTAGGCACCTCGCCACATACTCGACTATTTCCTTCTTCATCCGCCGCCACCAATAATGGTGCCTCATGTTGCGATACATCTTTGTGGCACCTGAGTGAATAAAATACCATGAACTGTGTCCCTTCTCTAGGATCTTCTCCCTCAAGCCATCAACATTAGGAACACATAAACGAACCTAGAGTTGCAGAACACCATCCTCACTGAGAGTAACCTCCTTGGAACCACCCTGTAGTATCATTTCTCTGAGAACCAACAAGTGCGGATCATCAAACTGGGGAGCCTTGATCTACTCGAAAAGTGAAGACTAAGCAACGACACGTGCAAGAACTCGGTTGGGCTCTGAAATATCCAACTTCACAAGTCTGTTAGCCAAGGACTGAATGTCCAAAGCTAGTGGCCTCTCCTCCGCTGAACTGAATGCCAAACTACCCATACTCTTCGCCTTTCTGCTCAAGGCATCAGCAACTAAATTCTCCTTGTCAGGATGATAAAGGATGGTAATATCATACTTAAGTAACTCAAGCCACCTGCACTTGAGTTACTTACAAATCTTAAGAGCATGAACAATCGCGGCCAAATCCAAATCATGTACAAGGTAATTCTTCTCGTGGGGCTTCAGCGAACGTGAAACATATGCAATAACTCGCCCCTCCTGTATCAGTACACAACCCAAACCAAAGAGTAAAGCGTCGCAATACACAGTATACATCCCTGAACTGGAAGGCAACATTAACACTAAGGTGTTGAAGTCAATACGGTCTTGAGCTTCTAAAAGCTTGCCTTGCAATCATGGGACCATCAGAACGAAGCACCCTTCTTGGTCAATCTAGTCAAAGGTGCTGCAATAGATGAGAAGCCCTCCATAAACCGATGATAATAACCTGCTAACCCCAGGAATCCTGATCTCAATTGTTGTGGTAGGACGAGACCAACTCTGAACTACCTCGATCTTCTTGGGATCAACCTTAGTACCCTCGCCTGATACAACATGTCCCAAGAATGCCACCGGATCTAGCGAGAACTCACACTTAGAGAAATTAGCATATAGCTTCTGTTCCATCAAGGTCTGAAGTACCACTCTAAAATGCTGCTCGTGCTCCTCCATGCTACGTGAGTAGATCAAAATGTCATCAATGATGACAATGAAAAGCGAACTAATATATAGCTTGAACACCCGGTTCATCAAATCCATTGATGTTGTCGGGGCGTTAGTCAACCCAAAGGACATCACTAGAAACTCATAATGGCCATATCTAGTCCGGAAAGCCGTCTTTGGAGCATCAGAATCCTGAATCTTCAACTCATGGTACCCCGATTTCAAGTCGATCTTGGATAACACTCTACCACCCTGCAACTGGTCAAACAAATCATCAATATACGGCAATGGGTACTTGTTCTTGATGGTAACCTTGTTTAGCTGGCGGTAATCAATGCACATTTGCATCGTCCCATCTTTCTTCTTCACAAATAACACGGGTGCACCCCAAGGTGATACACTTGGCCTGACGAACCACTTTGCTAGCAACTCCTTGTTACAACACATTTTTATACGTTAGATTACGCCGTAAGTTAGTCTACATAGGTCCGAGAAGAGATTACCTTTGATATGATAAGAATTTAGTCCTATTGGTCTTAAATGATGCAAGGGTGTATAAGAGTGGTTAACAAGCATTAGAAGTTAAATGAATCAAGGATGTTGTAACTCGTATTTTCGGGTGAATCTAGAGGTGATTAAAATTACCAAGAGGTTATGCATTAAGTTATTTGAATCATATAATAATCGTTTCATAAGTCTTGAAGTCAAACGAGTTATGAAATAAAAGTGGACAAAAGTTGTCGCAACTTACATTCACAATTTTACTTATACTTTAGGTCAAATATCACTAATATTTTCTCCCAATTTACTTGGAATTACGGGTTGATCTACCCACCAAATTCAAGATCTATGAGTCTAGTTTCTAACTCATTAAACCCTTTGTCGATAGGATCTCCGAGGTGAGAGATATTCGCGTTTTCACGAGACTGCGCCAAGCAGCTCTCTATGGGGCCCACATAGTTTATGTCATTAGTTTTCAGTATATTTAGACCTTAGAACCCTAAGAACACTCTCTCAAGGTTCTCTTATGATCCAAGACTAAAACAAAGGGAAAACAACACAAATCAAGTTTCGGGAATCCCGCGGCGCTAGTAAGTTTCGTGTTCATCTTTTTGTTGCTGATTTTTGTGTTGTTCCAGCTCGTGTGGGAGGTTGTTTTAATTTTTTTATGTTCTGTAAAATACTCCCTCAAGTTTTAATATCAACCCTAGGTGATTTCAAGTCTTCTAAAGTGATTCTAGTGCCGAAAAACCTTAATTGATTCCTAGCTTCACTTCCTTGTTCTTGTGGCAGCATTGGAGGGATATTTCGTGGTCAATTAAGGTCAAATTGGAGTTTTTATTTTGGTTTAAAGGTAAATAACCACTTACCCTACATGTATTTAAGATTATCCAAGTTACGGCTAAGTTTTTGAAGCTAGAACTTGTGAGATATATGTCGAAAGGCTTGCTAGTATTGTTGTTGGTTGGTGGACTGTTTTGGGAGGCTCAATATGATTATTATTGATGTTGTTTGGACTGTTTGGTGATTGTGTTAACTCTTGGTAAGTCATATAAATATGGGAGATGTTGTCTGTTTCACCGCAAAATAGGTTACGGTTGATACATAATAGTTATGACGCTTAAACGATAACGATAATGTCGTTTCTCTTATTGTAGACTAAGGAGTCGTGGAATTTTCATAGCTTGAGATTCGGCAGTATATACAAGGTATGTGAGGCTACCCCTTTCCTTCTTTTGCACGACTTCGATTGTGCGTAATGCAATGAACGAGCTTCCAAAGATACTCTATTCTTAGAAGCTAACAGTACTTATATTGTTTCCCTTCTTATGGAACAATTGATGTTAATGTTACTTCTCTTATTCTTATGCTACCAATGTTTTTGGTACTTCCTGATTCTTATAAGATTCTAGATGAAGATTTAGTACAAATAACGTGTACGTAGGATACCGACCTTACGTCACTCTGAAAGGTTCAGAATGTGATTCCAATAGGTCCAGCAAACATCATATATATGTATCTACTTTACTCTACCGAGCCGCGCTATAGTCGGCCAGGTACGATACCAATTTTGCAACCACTGATCAGTTAGGTTTTACCGAGCTCCACGTGGCCGGGTACGATTTTACCGAGCCTTATGATTGCAGGATTGCATGTCGTGCTGCAGGTCCTGATAGATAGGTAGGCGAAGCTCCCCCATCATAGTAGGCTTCGCAGTTCAGCGGTTATTGGCGAGATCCTTCTCAGGGCTTGCCGGGGTCTTGGTATGCATTTTTGTTATAGGCGTTATGGTTATGTCAGGGCCCTGTTCCGGGAATGTTGTAGCACTTATGTTCCTTTAGAGGCTCATAGACAGGTGTCGACTCATGTATAGTTTGGATTGCCTTGTCAACTAATTTTTGTTGTATAGTCTCTCGTGGCAGCTTGTTAGTTCGTACCTTATACGTAGCATCATGACAGCCTTGTCGGCTCATGATATATATGTTCATGCCATTATCTATCATTGTTGGTTGTTTAGGATTCATGTCTACCATTATACTGATCTCATCGACCCTTATAGATAATAAGAAAGTTTAGATAAAATGTGCATTGGTGCTCGGCAAGCATAGCCCGGGTGCCAGTCATGGCCCTCTAGCTTAGGTCGTGACAAACGTGGTATTAGAGCAAGTCTGTCCTAGGGGTTGTCTATGAACCGTATGTAGTAGAGTCTTGATTATGGATGTGTAGCGCACCACATTTATAATCCGGAGGCTGCATGACATTTAGGGTTGTTACCTTTTTCCTGAATCTAGATCATGCGCAGAGCTGAGTCGTAAGTATTCGTCTCTAATATTCACCATGTTCTTTTAAGCGATGCCCACGACTAGGAAGCAAGGTATTAGTAGACGCCTTGATATAGCTACGGGAGAGGGTACCAATCAAGTGCCTCCCGCCAGAGTAGGCCAAAGTGGGCCTCAGAGTGAGATGCCGTCTCAGACCTCATTTACTCCTTCTCCTCTAGAGGATATTAGAAGGCACCCAGCATCTCCAGTTCCTCCCTCTGGTACTACAGACCAGGATATGCGGAGTGCGGTACAGTTGTTGACTAGCTTGGTAGCTGCTCAGGCTCAGAGGCAAAATACCGGTGCTACTGATAAACCGGTTAGTGCGAGAATTGTGATTTTATTAATCTGGATCCTCTAGTGTTTACTGGGTCAGACCCCAAGGAGGACCCGCAGACTTTTATTGATCAGGTTCATCGTACACTACGGGTTATGCACGCTAGTGATACGGAGGAAGTAGAGTTGGCTTCTTATCGTTTACGGGATTTAGCAGTTTTCTGGTATGATAGTTGGGAGAGATCCAGGGGTCCGAACGCTCCTCCACCTGTGTGGAGGGAATTTTCTGAGGCCTTTATTCATCACTACTTGCCAGTTGAGATACAACGAGCTAGCGCTGATAAGTTCTTGAACCTTCGACGGGGTAATATGAGTGTGCGAGAGTATAGTATGCAGTTTGATTCTTTAGCAAGGTATGCTCCCCATATGGTGACCAAGATGAGAAATAAGGTGCACCTATTCGTGAACGGGTTGGGACCACATCTGATAAATGAGTGCATGACAACCTCCTTGATAGAGGGCATGGATATTTTCGTATTCAGGCTTATGCCCAGACAGTAGAGGATTGTAAGCGCCAGCAAAGAGCAGACAGGGAGCAGGATAGGGGCCAGCATAAGATGGCGAGATTTGTAGGGTATTCTGGTGACTTCAGAGGTAGTGCTCCATTCTTCGAGGAGTTTGGCGCCACCTGTAGCTAGTGCTCCTCCACGCTTTCAGAGGCCTCAGTATGATCAATTTACCTATTCTGGTACAGGTCAGAGTTCGCGGGCATCAGGCTCACAATATCATAGGGATACTAGTCAGACGAGACCCCTAACACCTTGTTGTGATCAGTGCGGCAAGGCCCACTTTGGACTGTGCCGTCGAGGTTCCGATGCATGCTATTCTTGAGGACGGCCTAGCCATATGATGCGGGATTGTCCTAACAAAAGAGGTGGCGGTATGGCTAAGGTGACTGGATCTGTTTCTGGTTCTTCCTCATCAGTTCGACCTCCAGCACGGGGTTTTCAGCAGTCGATAGGTTGTGGTAGAGGTAGAGGTGCAGTGCCGAGTTCGAGTGGTACTCAAAAATCAAACATATGCTCTAGTAGGTCGACAGGTTCTCGAGTCATCTCCGGATGCTGTTACAGGTATATTGTCTGTGTTTTCATATGATGTATATGTGTTGATTGATCCGGGATCTACATTATCATATGTTACACCCTTTGTGGCTAATACGTTTGGCGTCAAACCTGAATTAATAAGTAAACCACTTGCGGTATCTACTCCAATAGGAGAATTTGTGATTGCTAGAAGGGTATATAGTGGTTGCGCAATGATAATTTGTAGTCGTCAAACCTCGCCGAATTTATTTGAGTTAGAAATGGTTGATTTCAATGTGATAATAGGAATGGACTTGTTGGCCTCTTGTTATGCAAATGTTGATTGTCGTACGAAGATGGTTAGTTTTTAGTTTCCTGGTGAACCCGTCATTGAATGGAAGGGGAACATTGCTACGCCGAAAAGTATGTTTAGTTCCTGTCTTAAGGCAAGGAAAATGATCTCAAAGGGTTACATTTATCATCTTGTTCACGCTAGAGATGCGGAGGTGAAGCCGCCTACTCTACAATCAATCCCCGTGGTCAGTGAATTTCCAGATGTTTTCCCAGATGAACTCCCAGGTCTTCCTCCAGAAAGGGAGATTGATTTTAGCATTGATGTGTTGCCTGACACTCAATTGATCTCTATCCCTCCATACAGGATGGCCCCGGCAGAGTTGCGAGAGTTGAAGGTGCAGTTGAAGGACTTGCTGGATAAGGGCTTCATTAGGCCTAGCACTTTACCTTGGGGTGCACCAGTCTTGTTCGTGCGAAAGAAAGACGGGTCGTTAAGGATGTGTATCGATTATCGATAGTTGAATAAGTTTACTATAAAGAACAAATATCCACTTCCAAGGATTGACGACCTGTTTGACCAATTCCAAGATTGACTTACATTCAGGGTATCATCAGGTGAGGGTCAAGGAGAAGGATATTCCAAAAACAGCCTTCCGAACAAGATATGGGCATTTTGAGTTCTTGGTAATGTGGTTCGGGCTAACAAATGCCCCAGCAGCTTTTATGGACCTCATGAATATAGTATTCATGCCCTATCTCAATGTGTTCATGATTGTATTCATTGATGACATTCTTATGTATTCTCGTTCAGAGACAGAACATACGGGCCACTTGCAGATAGTATTACAGACCCTTCGGGATCGTAAGTTGTATGCTAAGCTCTCCAAATGCGAATTCTAGCTAAACTTAGTAGCATTCCTTGGTAAGGCTGTGGCCCACGGCGGGCCTGGGCCTAATAGGCCTGGCGGGCCTGGGCCTGGCGGGCACGGGCCTGGCGGTCCTGTGGGTAGGGACCGGCCCGCTACGGGCCTAAGCCCACATGGGCCCGGGCTAAATGGGCCGAGCCCGCGGGCCCAAACGGGCCTAACGGTTCCTATATATATATTTTTTTTAATCAACGGAAATTTCTTGTAAACTATATATGCATATACTAATATAGATTGCAATTAGACATATATAAATATATTGCCTATATAAGTCTTGTATATATTGTATATATATGTTGTCTATATTGTATATATATACATATAAACTATGTATATGTATTAGACATATATATATA
>MCJB01052069.1:0-25180 GCA_002018475.1 Nicotiana obtusifolia | reverse complement strand
AGACAAGGCCAGCCAGTCCAAACTAACTTCATTTTAACAGTTAAATAATACGAAAATAATATAAGTATGGTTTAATAACAGTAAATTGCGAAAAAATATGGTAAACCATCCCGACTACAACCCTCAGATCAGGGTGTCACAAAGTCATGAGCCACTAATGAAATCCTAATAATAAAATAACTATTACAATATCTTTGACACAATTGTTTGAAGAAAGTGGAAACAACAAAATAAATGAATACGGGGCTGCGAACGCCAACAGTTACCTCGTAGTCTCTGAATCACCACCCTGACAATAGAAGTCAATACCTCGAGGCGGAACCGATAACGCCTGAATCTGCACACATGGTGCAGGGAGTAATGTGAGTACTTCCGACTCAGTGAGTAATACATATAAATAATGACTTAAGGTAAGAAACACATAAGACTTATAGCAATCCACGATGAAACAGTAAACACATGTAACATCTCAAATAGATAACACGAAGTAAATGGAAACAACACCAACACAACCAAATATGCAATGCGATGCAATGCAATGCAAGTCAGGACTATCGTGGCGGCGTACCACCCGTTCCCTGGGTACCCGGCGCTTACTGTGGGGGGTTCAGTAGCGCAAAATTTCATGACGGCGTGTCACCCGATCCATGCATATTACATCTCGTGGCGGCGTGCCACCCGATCTAATTTATATTCCGTGGCGGCGTGCCACCCGATCCAATAAAAATTATTTGAAAATATCATTTGAGTTTCAAAACTGAGTTTATAAAAAGAATCAATTCAGTAACAAATGCCCTGAAGGGTTCACATAACCGGCGAGATGCCCAAATATGATTTAGTAAACAATGACAACTACCCCTGAAGGGTTCACATAATCGGCGCGAAGCCAAAATATGATTTAGTACAAAATGACAACTACCCCTGAAGGGTTCACATAACCGGCGCGAAGCCCAAATATGATTTAGTACAAAATGTCAACTACCCCTGAAGGGTTCATATAACCGGCACGAAGCCCAAATATGGCAAGTAGCCCAAATATGATTTAGTAAACAATTCTCAATCATATATGTAGTAAAATCATAAATCGGGACGGACCAAGTCACAATTCTCAGAAGTAAATGACCCCATGCTCATCATCGAGCATGTGCCTCACCTCAACATAGCACTACGATGTGCAATCCGGGGTTTCGAACCCTCAGGACATCATTTACAAACATTACTCACCTCAAATCGGCTAAATCCTTAGCCCGCGATGCCCTTGCCCTTTGAATTGACCACCACGTGCGTCGAATCTGTCCAAATTTAGAACAATTACATCACAATATGTCGTGGGAACAAAGCCCAAGCGAAATAATCGAAAAACACCAAGAAATCTCGAAATTAGAAAACTCGAGCCCCGGGCACACGTCTCGAAATTCAGTACTTTTCACCCCCAACGGGTTCCTTATCTTCTCACGAGTTCAACCATATAAAATTTGTTGAATTCACACCGAATCGACCTCTAACCCTCACAGCTAAGCCTTAGGGTTTTCCACAATTTTCCCAACTTAAATCACCAATTAATTGCTAAAAATAGTGATAAACTGAGGTAATTCCTCCAAAATTGAGTTAGGAATACTTACCCCGATGTTTCTCTTGTAAACCCTCCAGAATTGCTTCAAAACTTGTTTCAATCCGAGCTCTCTAGCTCCAAATGTGTTTAGAATGGTCAAACCCCCTTCTTTAAGAATTTAGACGAGATAATCTCCTTTGGATATGGTTTTTGAAGTTGATTTGTTGTGATTCTATAGTGTTTGGAGGTGTTCCTCTTCGTGGGTAACGAATATGGGTCTTGTAGGGAAAAATGAGCACTGAGTTCTACTTAAAAAGTATCAAAAATCGGGTTAAAACACCCCTGTCAGGTCAAAAATGCGATTTCCTATGTCAAAAATGTGGTTCGCATTTCACCTTTGCAGTTCGTATCTTTGGTCGCAAACCTCACCCCAAGTTCTGTCTCACTTTGCGATTTCTGTATCAAAAATGTTGTTCGCATAGCTGGTTTGCGGTCAATCTGCGGTCAATCTGCGATCGCAGATTTGACGTTTCTGCAGATTTTTTCCTTGACACGAAAATAGGCATAACTTTCTCATACAATGTCCGAATTGGACGATTCTTTTTGCTATGGCTCCGAAATTTCGATACGGATCTAATGCTTCAATTAAAACTGAATTTGGAGTCCATTTGATAATATTATACCACTTATTCTTGAAGATACGACATCGACACATTCTCGAAATGCCAAAGTTAAACTCCATCAACCATCCAAAATCAATTCGAGGCCCTTGGGACTTCAACCAAGCACACCAACATGTCCCATAACATTATTCAAACTTGTTCCAACCTTCGAAACGTTAAAAATAACTTATCAACACCAATTCACGTTGGATTCAAGCCTAAGGTTTTCAAAATCCTCTAAGTCGCTATTTTGATCTAAACCCAACCAAACCACGTCCGAATGACCTCAAATTTTTCACACAAGTCATAAATAACATATCGAAGCTACAGCAACTTTCGGAATTCCATTCTGACCCTCGGATCAAAATCTCGCCTATCAACCGGAATCGCCAAAATTCTAACTTCACCAATTCAAGCCTAATTCTACACGGAACCTCCAAAACTAATTCCGATCACACTCCTAAGTCATAAATCATCTCCCAAAACTAACCGAATCATCGGAATTCACATCCGAGCCTTCTAACTCATAAGTCAACATACAGTTGACTTTTACAACTTAAGCCCCCTTGAAAGATACTAAGTGTCTCATTTCTTACCGATTTCACTCCGAATGCAAGTTACTCAATTAAATTACCTAAAACACTGATAACAAGGATTAATGATACAGATATTGGGGAAGACGGAGCCGTAACCCATGAAACGATTTACCGGGTCGTCACAAAATCATATCCAATCTTAATTGTCTTCGTTCCCTAGGTTTTTAAATAAGATTATTTTAATATCAATATTTAGTAAACCAGCTCTCGCACAGTTTATGATTTCTCAAAATTGTAAGCAAGAAAAATTAATTAATTTATTAGAGAAACCAATCTCTGAGGATGATAACTTTTCTATGCTATAATTTAATTTGTACGAGGGTAATATTATAAGGTTGTTTAACACCAGTCACTGGCGACTGTCACCTTTATTCTATCTATCCACATTCATGAGTCCCTCACCCTGTGTTGACAATTCAATAAAACTTTGATATATCTGAGTACGAGAAAAGTTGCGACTTAGTGGAGCAAGTTTATTTTCTGCATTGACAATTCAACAAAATTATGATATATTTGAGTATGGGAGAAGTTGTGACTTAGTGAAGCAAGTTCATTTGCAGCTTGGTTGCTTTCTTTGTAGCATTGCTTCACATAAAAACTAGCAAAATTCTTTATTCTCCTTATATCCTCAACTAATTTTGCCACATAAAGAATAAAATCAACCAGTAACTTAGAGTCACATTAAGTTATAATAGAGTGAAAGCCATTGCCTATGCACCATTTGACACCAAAAAGGAGAGTTGAAGCCTCATTCCAATTGCTAGTTCCATCTTCCAACACTAATGAGTAAGCGTAAATGAAGATACCTCCATGATCCCTGACTAGAGTCCCGCCCCTCTACATCTACCATCCTTACAACTATTATCAGTATTAAGTTTAATACAATTAGTAATTAATATGGTTCTGTGTACAAAGATAAGCATATGAAAGATAATTTTTGTAACGACCTGACCGGTCATTTTGAGAATTAGCGCTCCGTTCGGTGGCTTAAGGTCTCGAGCAACTTTGTATTATATGCTATGACTTGCACATGTGGCCGAGTTCAGTTTTAAGAGGATTCAGGGTCAATTTAGAGGAAGAATTCTTGTCTTTGAAGCTTAAGCGGTAAGAGTTGACCGGAGTTTTGACTTTTGTGTAGACAACTCCAAAATGACGTTTTGATGATTCCAATAGCTTCTTATGGTAATTTTGGACTTAGGCGTGCGTCCGGATTTGGATTTGGAGGTCCGTAGTGTAATTTGAAGCATTTTGGCGAAAATTGGAAAGTTGAATTTTTGAAAGTTGAGAGGTTTGACCGAGAGTTGACTTTAGTGATATCGGGGTCATAATGAGATTCCAAGAGTTGTATTAGCACCGTTATGTGTCATTTGTAACTTTAATGCAAAATTTGACGTCATTCCAGGTTGATTTGATATGTTTCGGCGCGAGTTTTGGAAGTTAGAAGATTTGGAAATTCATAAGTTCGATTCGCGGTGCGATTCGTAGTTTCTACGTTGTTTAATATGATTTGAGACCTCAAGTGAGTCCGTGTTATGTTATGGAACTTGTTATTATGTTTCGACGGGGTCCCGGGTCCTCGGGCGTGTTTCGGACGAGCTGCAGGCCATTTTCTAATGTTTTTGGATGGCTGATCTGATATTTGATGTCCCTTATACGCGATCGCGACGTTCAAGCCACATTCGCGTAGGCTGTGCTGGGGCTAACCATTTTCATTCTTCGTGTGCGCAGCGTGTGGTCCACGATCGCATAAGTGTGAGTTTTATTTCTTCGTGTTCGGATGGGCAGTTCCGGATTCGCGTAACACATCCCTAGCAGCTAGTATATTTTCCCCTTTGCGATCGCATGTACTCGTTCACGATCGCGTAGTATATTTCTTGGGGCAACAACTATTCCTTTCTTCGGGATTGCATGCTTTTGTTCGCGATCGCGTAATACAATTTCTGGGCAGTGGTCATTTTCTTCTTCGCTATCTGCCTTTCCGTGATCACGATGTGTAAATCGCTGAGCAGCAGAATATATTTCCAAAATCGTAGGTTTTGTTCATTTTTCATCTTTTTAGCTAGATACCTCGGATTTGAGCGATTTTTGATGGGTTCTTCACGTGGTTAATTAGGGTAAGTGATCGTTACCCGATTTTGATTTTATTTCATGGGTTTATCTTTGTTTTCATCATTAAATTAGAAAATTAAGTTGGAAATTTTGATAACATTTGTAAAATCTTTCCAAAGTGTAAAATGATGATTTGAACGACGAATTGATATCGGAAGTTAATAATTTTGGTATGGTTGAACTCGTATCGAAATGGGTGTTTGGGTTTTGTGAATTTTATCGGGTTCTGATGTGCGGGCCTGAGGGTTGACTCTTAGTTCTTGTTAAAAATTGAAGCTTTATTATCTGTAATTGTTTCCTATGAGTTTTATTTTATCATTTGAAGTTATTTTGGCTAGATTTGAGCCGTCCGGAGGTTGTTTCACTCTAGAAAGTCATTTTAGGGTAATGGTCTAGCTTATTTGAGGTAAGTATGTTGCCTAAATTTGTGTAGGGAAACTACCCCTTAGGATTTGGGTCTTTGGTGCTAATTGTGTCATGTGAAGGCCGTGTACGCAAGGTGACGAGTATGTGCTCGGGATTATTTGTGGAAATTTGACCGTTTAGGGCTCGTAGGTTCTTATGTCCATTAAATATGAAGTTGTTTTGTCATGTTAAATTCCCCATTTAATAAAATTCACCCTTACGTGTTTTATTTGGAATTAATTGCTTTATGTTTTACCTATACTGCCGATTAAACTCTTACGTGCCTTAACTGAAGTTTTTGCCTCTTTTATTATCATGCTATCCTTTCCGTAATTGCTTAACCTTAATTAAAATCATTATTATCTTTCCATAATTGCTTAACCTTAATTGAAATCATTATTATCTCTTCCGTAATTGCTTAGCCTTAATGGAAGTTTGTTATCCCTTTCATTGTTGACGTATTCTTATTTGGGGTCATTGATTCATGCTATCTCTCTTGTTGTCGAATTGGACTTTCGTGGAATCATTGGACATATTACCTCTCCCTTGTTGAACTATTCTTGTTGAGACTATTATTTCCCTATTGTGTCTTTATTTGTGAGTTCGTTCTTCTATTTCTTTGTGTTATGAAGTTCTTGTGTTGATTTACTTTCCATATTCTCGTGTTATTATTATTGTGGCTGTTGTATTCAGTATTGTTGAACCAAGGACTATGCGTGGCTGTGATATTGAAACTGTTTTGAGGAAATCTTGTGGCATATGGGCACATATTGTGAAAGTCATTTCTTTGAGTTGTTATGTTTTTGGCATACGTGTTTTGTTGAGAGAATTATCATGTTGTTTGCATGAGGTGTCTGTCGTGCGGTTGTTATTGTGTTTGCACGAGGTTTCTACCGTGCGGTTGTTGCTGTGTTGCACAAGGTTTCTGCCATGATGTTGTTATTGTGTTTGCATGAGGTTTCTATTGTGCACTTGTTATTGTGTTAAACGAGGTTTCTACCGTGCTGTTGTTATTATTTATACGCATGCGGTGGTATAAGGTCTGGGCATTGAACGCATGCGGTAAGATAAGGTGGGATTGAAACTCGTGGCTAGTAGGGGAATTGCTAGAAGCCATGCGGTATGATAAGGTGGCTAAAACATGGAATGGTATTTCGGGAAAATGATTTTTAAAACTAAATATAAAGGCTCCACGGTGATATAAGGAAAGTTATGATTCATTTTACGATTTGAGACTACGAGGCGGTACCTCGGGAGGGCTCATAATGTCATTTCCTCTTTTCTGTGCACTTGTCTTTGATTGTTGTTTTCCTTAACAAACTACTAATTGTTTCCTTCGTGATGCACTTTTTGCTCAGTTCTATGTAGCTAATCCTATTATGCTGATCGCTGCTTCAAACATCATTGCTGCTTTTATTACACTGTACATTTCGTGGTGATCGTTTCTTATGTGCCATTCATTGTCTCTACTCCTATTTGTTGACTGGAATTATGGTAGAACACTTGCACAAGCATACACGTAGTTAAATCACCCATACCGGTTTCAAAAGGTGAATCCTGACGTCATTAACCATTATACGTACTCTTGTCTACTTGCCTTATGTGTGAGGAATGTTCTATTGGCATGTGAGTCGTCCTAACGGATGTGAGTTGTAATGTGGGCACAATATGCCAAGTGATTAGGGTTCAAGAATTGGGACCCGTGAGCTATGGTTATGAGGTTCGGTACCTCGTGGAAATGCTTGAACAAATCTAGTGTGACATTGGTTGTTCTCATTGAGTTGTTGCTGGTTTTTCCTTTATTTTGATTTTGCCAAACTTAGACTGTGTCCAGCTTACTCTATGGCATTATTACCTGACTGCTTCCTGTTAAAAATGTTGTTATTGGTCTCTCGTTGCAAGTGTTGTTTGGTATTCCTTATCCTGCTTAGTTGTATATTAATATTGTTTTTCTCTATTAGTTCACCTTCACCGTTGTTCAAGTTGTTTAGTCCAGTTGGGGTCTTAACTATCCCTTGTCACTACTCCACCGAGGTTAGTCTTGATATTTACTGGGTACCATATTTTTGTGCAGATCTAGGTGCCACGGTTGTTGTTAATTATTAGTTGGCTGGTCGTTCATTGCTATGGAGACTCAAGATAAACCTGCCGTCGCGTTTGCAAGCCTCAGAGTCACCTTCTGATAATGTACTAGTACTGTTTCATTCTATTTTGAACAGTTGTGTATAGGGATTTTCTAGCCAAAACTCAGTAGAGTTTATGACTTGTACTACTGATTTTTGGAATTGTAATTGTGTATAAGATTTTTATCTCGTATTTATCATCTGATTGTTGAATTCTTCTATTTATTTACCAAGTGTTTGGCTTACCTAGTCTTATAGAATAGGTACCTTCACGACATCCTACGGAAAAAAATTATGGTCGTGACAAGTTGGTTTCAGAGCTCTAGGTTCATAGGTACTATGAGTCATAAGCGAATTTAGTAGAGTCTTGCGGATCCGTACAGAGACGTCTGTACTTATCTTCATGAGGCTACCGAACTATTAGGACAGTTCGACTTCCTTCATTCCTATCGCGCAAGTTTATTGATATCGGTGTTTGAACCTTTGTCATTCTCTTTTCTCACAAATGCTGAGGACATGAGCTGCAATTATCGACAATGCTGCCCTAGAGCCGGTGTTGCTAGGGGCAGGGGCAGAAGTAGAGGCCGAGGAGGAGCACATGCTACAGCTAGAGCACATGTCAGAGCAGCAGTTGAGGAGCTGCCGGTAGCTTCGGTTGGGGGACAAGTACCGGAGGTGCCTGTTGTTACTCCAAGACTTCAGGAGACTTTAGAACAGTTCCTGAGCATGTTTGGTACATTGGCTCAGGCAGGGTTGATTCCGATTACATCAGCTACTTCACAGATGGTTGGAGGAGCTAAGACTCCCGCCGTCCATACTCAAGAGCAGCGAGCCCACATCGGTCAGGTTTCAGGTGTCATGTCAACACAACCTGTTGTCCCAGTTCAGCCCGTGGTTAGGGCAGTAGCACATGAGGAAGTAACAACTTAGACTTATGAGATTCAAGAAGTATTACCCTCCTACTTTTAGTGGTTTGGCTTCAGAGGATGCGCATGGGTTCCTAAGGGAGTGCCACCATATTTTCCACACTATGGGTATTGTGGAGATGAATGGGGTGGCTTTTACTACTATCCAGCTTAAGGGAGCGGCATATCAGTGGTGGCGAGCGTATGAGTTGGGTAGTCTGGCAGGTGCAGCTTCACTTTCATGGACTCAATTTTCAGAGGTGTTCTTGGGAGAGTTTGTCCCCCCGACCCTTCGAAAAGCGTGGCACGCGGAGTTGAGCAGCTGCACCTGGCACTACATTGGTATCAGAGTAAGTCATTAGATTTAGTGATTTGTCCAGACATGCACCTGTTTTCGTTTCTACAATCAGAGAGTGAGGCCGCAGGTTCATTGAGGGGTTTAGTCATGATATCTTGTTCAACATGGCTGGGGAGTTGGAGTAGGATGTTCTATTTCGGTAGATAGTAGATATCGGTCGCCGATTAGAGGGCATGGGGGGTCAGAAGAGAGAGGGCAAGGAGACTAAGAGGCCTCGTAGACCGGGAGGATCTACTAGTCCCTATTTTTGGAGGCAGGGTACGCCATGGTATAGGTTTTGTAGGTCGGCCAGTTCAGTTTGCACTTCAGGCTTCACACGGTGTTTCAGGTAACCATGGGTCTCAGGGTACCCATGCTGGACATCTTCCACAACTACGTCCGCGGAGAGATTGCTTGAGTGTGGAGATATGTCACGCCCCGTACCATGGCCTGGGCGTAACATGGCACTCGGTGCCTGACTGCATGTGACCGAGGGAACCAACTGTATGGCTGGATCAACATGTGGTATAACTGTAGGCTCGATATAAATATATAACATGATGATCTACTAAAGAGTCTGACTGAAATATCGTATATGCGGAAACTACTGAAAAGTCTGCAAGTGTAAATGAGTAGCCGACAAGGCTAACACATAAACGTCTACTAACATCTGACTGACTGAACTATAGTCTACGAAGCCTCTAAGAATACTGAAATGCTAAATGTTTACCGGGACAAGGTCACCGGCATACCTTACTAATTGAAATACTATAAAGACTGAAGACTAAAAATAAGGGATAATGCCCCGATAAACTGGGGCTTACTAATAGCTGATACTAGATGTCCTAGCAAGCAGAGTCGTCAATCTGTAAATCGTTACTTGCATCTCGAGATGCAGGCCCCGGGCAAAAAAGGACGTCAGTACATTTGAATTGTACTAGTATATAAAACAACTTAAAGAAAGAACTGTAAATACTGAAACTGAAACTGAACTAATAACTGATAATTGAGAACTGAACAGATAACTAAGAATTGGTAACTGATAAACTGATAACTGAACAAGGAAGTAAGGATATGGAATACTCCCTCTTCTGAATGATGAACAACCGGTTTATTTGATAAACTACGACCTCAGACACAATATATATGTGCAGAAGCTACGGCCTCGGGCCCAAGTATACGTACACATAACTATGGCCTCAGGCCCAAATATGCATAAAACATGAACTATGGCCTCAGGCCCAAATATGCATAAAGCATGAACTACGGCCTTAGAGGCCCAAATACAATTGTTCAACATTCAGGATTTAATATAAGGAACTAAAAATCACACTGCAATATATGATACTGAAATACTGAACCCCACTGGGTTACATGATACTGAAATGCTGAATAAGACTCAATTGGAATAAAATGATATGTCATAACTGATGGGATATTGAATGAAGTATGAAACCGTGTCATCTAGAGAATAGAAGTTCTACAACTATTCATGGAACTAAGGCATAATTACTTTCTGAGGAAATTTGTAATAGTCATAAGAATGAGACATAGGGAGAATCATAAAGATTCCCAAATAGAGAGCTAGCCTCACATACCTTAGCTCTGGCCCTTTCTTTTAAGAGTATCACGATGTTCGTCGCCTCGCTCAACGATAATCTACGTCAATATATATATATATATATATATATATTAGCACTATTATCAAGAGGAACCAATATTAGCACTAGTTATCTTGTTTTAGTAACTTAGGAATTATATTAAACACCTTATGGGTGTAAAGCAGTAATGGGTCTTTTCTTCACCAAGTTCTCATTCTACTATTTCTAGGTGATTCTACAATCCCAAATAGATGTAACTAACACCATTTCTCATCACCCAAATGTGTACAACAATCATAATTCAACAATCCAAAACCCTAGCATAGTTCTTATGGTCCTCTTTATCAAACCCATGTACTATTCTCCCAACAAAACTCATCAATTCATAGTTATAAATGATTAGGGAGTAGAAGCATTACCTTTTCGAAGTTCACTCCTCTTGAATTCGAGTTCTAGGGTTTCCTTTCTCAACAATGGTGTCTCGGTTGAATATCTAATGAGTGGAAGGATTTACCCATGTTAATAAGGTCTTGGAGAATTGAAATTAATTTAGAATCATCGTTAGAACTTACCTTGGATGATGGAGGGACCTTGGGGAAGTTAGGTTCTTGACAGCTTCCCTTTCTAGAGTAGGTTTTCGTGTTTGGAGTGTGGGGGAACGAGGTAAGAGTTTTAAATAAATGAACATGTCTCAAAATTAAGAAGGAAAATAAAAATAGCTTGGGTAAACCTCGCCGGTGCAAGGCATCGCCAGGGGCGCCAAAATAACTGTGCAAAGCGCCATCAGCGGCTCCAAAACTACAGTGCCTTGCACTATCTGGGGCGCTGTGCTTGATGCCCTGGACAGTGCATTGCACTGTCTGGGGCACTGAGTTTTTATTTCCTTGCACTGTCTATGGCCGTGAGTTTTTATGTCCTTACACTGACTAAGGCTATAAGACGTACCTCATAACTTAGTCGATTCTATCAAATTTTATGCACCTCACTATCGATCTTGATTCCAAAACAATGGCTCCCACCCATAGTCATCCCGATATGACTTCACATTAATACTCATTTAATGCATCTACAACTAATTTAGATTGACAGAGTGTTACATTATCTCCCCCTTGGGATCATTCGTCCTTGAATGATTGTCCTGGCTGTAACTATGACTAACTCTAGACTTTAAACGGGTCTGATGGAGACATACGAATACTGAACTGAATGACTACTGAATTGATTGAATACTGACCTGACTAAATACTGAAAGACATGGAGATTATAATATAAGGTCTAAATGGAAAGGGTTAATTACCTTCTACATTGTTTTTTGTTTGTTCTTCAAAGAGATGGGGATATCTGGACTTCATGTCCTCTTCGGCTTCCCACGTAGCCACTTCAACCTTTTGATTCCTCTAAAGCACTTTCACTTAAGCAAATTCCTTAGTTCTGAGCTTGCGGATTTGACGATCAAGAATAGTAACTGGAATTTCTTCGTAAGTTAAGCTATCTTTAACCCATATAATCTCCGTAGGAACCACAAGAGACGGGTCTCCCATGAATTTCTTCAACATAGACACATGAAACACTTGGTGTACAGCAGCTAATTCTTATGGAAATTCTAACTCATAAGCCACCTTCCCGATCCTTCGCAGGATTCTATATGGCCCAATATAGCGGGGACTGAGCTTCCCCTTCTTCCCAAATCTCATAACGCCTTTCATAGGTGAAACTTTCAGAAACATCCAATCATCAACTTGGAACTCTAAGTCTCTACGTCTTACATCCGAATAGGACTTTTGGCGACTCTAAACCGTCTTCAAAGGCTCTTGTATCATGTACTTTCTCCGTAGCCTGATAGACCAAATCGAGTCCTAAAAACTCCGCTTTGCCAACCTCGAACCAACCAATTGGTGATCTACACCTTCGCCCATACAGAGCTTTATACGTTGCCATATTGATACTAGAGTGGTAGCTGTTACTATAAGCAAACTCAATCAGGGGTAGATGATCATCCCAATTACCTTTAAAATCGATAACACACGCCCTCAACATATCCTCAAGAGTCTGAATGGTGTGCTCTGCCTGGCCATTTGTCTGAGGATGAAAAGTTGTGCTGAGGTTCACCCTTGTGCCCAATCCTTTCTGAAAGGATTTCCAAAAGTTCATTGTGAACTGAGCACCACGATCTGAGATGATGGACAAAGGAATCCCAAGCAATCGGACAATTTCCTAGATATACAAAATTGGCATAATCCTCTACTGAATTCGTAGTCTTCACTGGCAAGAAGTGAGCTGACTTGGTAAGTCGGTCTACAATCACCCGAATCAAATCGTGCTTCGGAAACGAACGAGGTAAGCCTGTTATGAAGTCCATGTTTATCATCTCCCATTTCCAAATGGGAATTTCTATACTCTGAGCAAAACTACCAAGCTTCTGGTGTTCGGCTTTCACCTGTTGACAATTTGACACTTAGCCACAAAATATGCTACGTTCTGTTTCATGTCATTCCCCTAATAGATCTCCTTAAGATCATGATACATCTTTGTGGAACCTGGGTGAATAGAATACTTGAAATTGTGGGCTTCTGACATAATCCGCTCTCTGAGCCCATCTATGTCTGGAATGCATAGTCTGCCTCTGTATCTCAAAGTACCCTCCCTCAACTGCAATAAGTAGGGATCATTGAACTGCTTTACCTTTACTTCGGCTACTAAGGAGGATTCAGCCCTATTATGAAGAACAACGCCACCATCTTCGGAGTCTAAAAGTCGAACTCCTAGACTTGCTAATTGGTGGACTTCCTTATTCATAGTTCACTTTTCTACTTCAACATGAGCTAAGCTTCCCATAAAATGCTGACTGAGAGCATCAGTTACAACATTTGCTTTCCCTGGATGATAGAAGATATAAACATCATAATCCTTGAGCAATTTGAACCACCTTTTCTGACAAAGATTTAATTCTCTTTGCTTGAAGATGTACTGCAGACTCTCGTGAACTGTGAAAATATCAACATGCACTCCATACAAATAATGGCGCCAGATCTTTAGTGCAAATACCGGAGTTTCTAACTCAAGATCTTAAGTGGGATAATTTTTCTCGTGAGCCTTGAGTTGTCTCAATACGTAGGCTATGACTTTACCATGATGCATTAACACACACCCAAGACTAACACTTGAAGCATCACAATAAACAACAAACCCTTTGGTTCCTTCCGGTAGTGTCAAGACTGGAGCTGAAGTCAACCTCTTCTTTAACTCATCAAAACTTTTCTCGCAAGCATCCGACCACTTAAACTTGACCTTCTTCTGAGTCAATCTAGTCAATGGGGACGAGATAGAGGAAAATCCCTCCATGAAATGCCTGTAATAGCCTGCTAGACCCAAGAAACTTCTTATATAAGATACTGAGGTGGGTCTAGGCCAATTTTTCACTACATCTATTTTCTGAATGTCCACCTTCACGCCTTCGCCTGAGATGACATGGCCCAAAAATGCTATTGATTTCAACCAAAATTCACACTTAGAAAATTTTGCATATAGCTTGTGATCCTATAGTGTCTACAACACAATTCTGAGATGTTCTGCATGGTCCGTCTCGCTACGGGAATATATCAAGACGTCATCAATAAACACAATAACGAACAAATCAAGATAAGGCTTGAAGACCCTATTCATAAGGTCCATGAAAGCCACTGGTGCATTCGTTAAACCAAACGACATTACCAAAAATTCAAAATGCCCATAACGAATTCTGAAAGCTGTTTTAGGAACATTACCTTCCTTAACCTTCAGCTGATGGTACCCAGATCTGAGGTCAATTTTGGAATAACACTGGGCACCCTGAAGTTGAACGAATAAATTATCTATTCTAGGAAGAGGGTACTTGTTCTTGATGGTGACTTTATTAAACTGACAATAGTCAATGCACTGCGCAAAGACCCATGCTTCTTCTGAACAAACAAGACCGGAGCGCCCCAAGATAAGACACTTGGCCTTATAAATCCCTTATCTACAAGATCTTTCAATTGGACTTTTAGCTCTTTCAACTCTACTGGACCCATCCTATAATGTGGAATAGATATCGGCTTAGTGCCGGGAGTAGATCAATTCCAAAGTCAATCTCTTTTTCGAGAGGGACTCCGGGAAGGTCTTCGAGAAACACTTCTAGGACTCATTCACAATTGATACTGACTGAAGAGTGGGAATCTGAGCATCTGCATCCCTCACTCGAACCAGGTGATAGATATACACTTTGGAAATCATCTTTTTGGCTTTAAAGTATGAAATAAACCTACCCATAGGTGCTACTGCATCACCCTTCCATTCTAAGACTGGTTCACCGGGAAATTTGAAACTTACTATTATGGTTCTACAACTCACTGTGCCATAACAGGACTCTAACTAATCCATGCCCATGATTACGTTGAAGTCTACCATCTCCAATTCTACTAAGTCTGCTATAGTAAGGCAATGATACACTTTGACTGGACACCCCTTATAGATACGTCTAGTTATAACTGATTCTGCAACTGGAGTGGATACCCCTGGATGCTTCTTTGAGTTGTTATGTTTTTGGCATACGTGTTTTGTTGAGAGAATTGTTATGTTGTTTTCATGAGGTTTCTGTCGTGCGGTTGTTATTGTGTTTGCATGAGGTTTCTGTCGTGCGGTTGTTATTTTGTTGCACGAGGTTTCTGTCATGCTATTGTTATTGTGTTTGCACGAGGTTTCTGTCGTGCGGTTGTTATTGTGTTCCATGTGGTTTCTGTTGTGCTGTTGTTATTATTGATACGCATGCGGTCGTACAAGGTCTCGGTATTGAAACACATGCGATCAGATAAGGTGGGCTTGAAACGTTTGGCTAGTACGGAACTACTAGAAGCCATGAGGTGTGATAAGGTGGCTAAAATGCGAGATGCTATTTCGAGAAAATAATTTTCAAAACTAAACATAAAGTCTCTCATGGTGATATAAGGAATGTTGTGATTCATTTTACGATTTGAGACTAAAAGGCGGGACCTCGAGAGGGCTCTTGTTGTCATTTCCCCTTTTCTGTGCACTTGTCTTTAATTGTTGTTTTCCTTAGCATACTACTATTTGTTTCCTCCGTGATGCACTTTTTGCTAAGTTCTATGTAGCTAATCTTGTTGTGCTAGTCGCTGCTTCAAAGATCATTGATGCTTTTATTACATTGTACATTTCGTGTTGATCGTTTCTTATGTGCCATTCATTGTCTCTACTCCTATTTGTTGACTCGAATTGTGGTAGAATACTTGCACAAGCATACACATAGTTAAATCACCCATATCGGTTTCAAAAGTTGAATGCTGACATCATTAACCATTATACGTACTCTTGTCTACTCGCCTTTTGTGTGAGGAATGTTCCATTGGCATGTGAGTCGTCCTTGCAGATATGAGTTGTAATGTGGGCACTAGATGCCAAGTGATTAGGGTTCAAGATTAGGAACTCGTGAGTTGTTATTATGAGGTTTGGTGCCTCGTGGAAATACTTGAACAAATCTGGTGTGACCGCGGTTGTTCTCATTGAGTTGTTGCTGGTTTTTCCTCTATTTTGATTTTGCCGGACTTAGACTGTGTCCATCTTACTCTACGGCATTATTACCTGATTGCTTCCTGTTAAAAATGTTTTTGTTGGTCTCTTGTTGCAAGTATTGTTTGGTATTCCTTATTCTGATTAGTTGTATATTAATATTGTTTTTATCTATTAGTTCACCTTCACACTTGTTCAGGTTGTTTAGTACAGTAGGGTGTCTTGACTGTCCCTCGTCATTATACCACTGAGGTTAGTCTTGATACCTACTGGATACTGTTGTGGTGTACTCATACTACGCTTCTGAACATTTTTGTGCAGATCTAGCTGCCACGGTTGTTGTTGGTTATTAGTTGGCTAGTCGAGCATGCTGTGGAGACTCAAGGTAAACCTGTCGTCAGGTTCGCAGTCCTCGGAGTCACCTTCTGATATTGTACTTGTACTATTTCACTCTATTCCGAATAGTTGTGTATAGGGATTTTCTTGCAAAAACTTAGTAGAGCTTATGACTTGTACTGCCGATTTTGGGAATTGTAATTGTGTATACGATTTTTATCTTGTATTTATCATTTGATGGTTGAATTCTTTTATTTATTTAGTAAGTGTTGGGCTTACCTTGTCTTAGAGACTAGGTGCCTTCACGACATCCTACGGAGAGAAATTAGGGTCGTGACAATTTTCCTATTCCTAGATGAAGCAATGTTATCCCAATTGTGCCCCAGAACAATCCCCTCAAAAATTTACATCATTATAAGGGAGGGACAAGCTCGCTTTAGAGCTATCATTAATGTCTAGCATTGTGTTAATATTACATATAGTAGTTTTCCTTTTAAATATAGTTCCTAGAATGTCTATCCACACTGTGTCATTTGCAAACACCGGAGGAACTGCCAAAAACTGAGTTCTTTCAAAAATTCCCTTCCTAGCTCCTTCCTTGGCGAGGATATCTGCTACTTGGTTTTGCTCCTGCTAGCTATGGCCTATTACTGGGTACTCCAGTTGCTCCATCTTATACCCGCATTAAAAAACGATGGAATTATGAGTCAAATTACCATGTTTTAACATTTTTAACACTTTCTCAATATTTGTGTCTATCATAAGTGGTGTTAAATTTTGATCTACAGCTATTTTGTAGGCCCAGCCAGAGGCCTTGATGTTCCTCCATTATACTATATGTATTTGGGAGGCCCTTTATGTAGCCCAACACCCAGTCTCCCTTGCTATTCCTGAAGACCCCCTCCTCCCCAATACCCCATTTGCCCGAAGTTTTGCATGCATCCCCATCAGTATTCAGCTTGTAACTGGTGGCATCAACTTAAGGTATATGATTCTAGTGTTGGTGATTGTTTTGTAGGTTACAGCCACGTGGTGATATTCAACTGCCCTAGCGGTGGTTACGTTCACATGAATTTGGTTTTTCTTCCTATCAACGACATTTGAGTTTATGGTTAGCCAAATGCTCTAGAAGCAAAAAGGCAGAAGGTGTTTCCAACTAATGCAGGCATTATAATCCACAATTTATTTAGCTTTTGCTAGGTTTCCTCCTAGTTTAGCTTTGAAAAGGTAGAGGAGGAAGGGTTGGCAGGCTGGTGCACTGCTGCAGCAATTTCTGCCTGAATTCTTTTGCATTAGTGCATTCAAAGAAGATACGGTTGATATCTTCCACCCCAGTTCCACAGTAGGAGCAATTTGGGTTGATTCTCAGGCCTATGTGGTGCAAGTGTTTCCCTGTAGGCACTCGATTCTACACCATTGCCATGAAAAATATTGATCTTCCTATTCAGATCAGTCTGCTGCCATAGCCCTCTGAGGATGGTATTGAGTGGTTGCATGTTAGGTATCCAGGTGTCAGTTGGGAAGTTAACCCTGCCCCCTTTGTGAACCACCCACCTAGAACCCTTTATGCAAACCTTCCAGCCTTCTTGGACACACTGCCTAATTCTAATTTTTGCCTTGATCCTTTTCCTTGTTCCATTACAGTGCTTACCATGAGAACCCAAGCCCAAATAGAGTTAGTGTTGTTGTATAATCTCCATGGGCAAGCCTTATTCTTCAAGTGAGCTTCTTGTAACCTAATCCCCCCTATTCTTAGGCTTGGTAACAATATTTCATTTAACCATGTGAAGCTTTCTTTTAGCAGAGGTGGTGCCCCAGATGAAGTTCCTCTAGATCCTTTCAATTTGACTAGTAATATGGGAAGGTAATTCGATGTATTGCATTACATGGCTGGGGTACTACCCATGCTTGACTTGGATAGAGTAGCGCGGCCAGCAAAGTTTTGAACTTAGTTTTTCAACCTGCCATCTTATTATCGAGGTTGTCAACAATGAATTGAAAGTCACTATTGGTAAGCCTTTTATGGAAGATGGGGAAGCCTAGGTATTTTCCAAAGACATTGGTAGTTTTAATGCCTAGGATAGAGCTATATATTCTGGCCCAGTCCTCTTTACAATTGGAAGAGAAAATGACCTTAGATTTTTGGAAGTTAACCTTCTGCCTAGAAGCAGCATTGAATTCTTCTAGGGAAACTAAAATGGTTCTACAATTTTTCCTGTTGGCCCTAGCAAATAGTGTTAGGTCATCAACAAAGAATACGTGAGAGATTTTAGGCCCTCCCCTATTGATGCTGATAGGGAACCAATTCTTGTCAATTACAACATTCTCAATGTTTCTAGATAGTCTTTCCATGCATATAATGAACAAGTATGGAGAGATGGGGTCTCCCTGCCTAATACCCCTGCTTGGGTTGAAGTAGTTAGTCTGAGTACCATTGACTAGGATAGAGAAAGAGCTGGAAGATAGGCAGGACATAATCAAAGTGATTATCCTGAAATTAAGAAAGGGAGTGAGTCTCTGATGAAAGACTATCTGTCAAAGGCTTTCTCTAAGTCAATTTTTAGGATCATGTTAGCATTCTTTCCTTTCGTTTTCTAGAAGTGAGTTATGTACTCTTGCACCACAATGGCATTGTCTGCAGCCCTTCTGTTAGCTAGAAAGATGGCCTGGGTTGGCCCAATGATGTGTTGTAAGATAGGCTTGATTCTATTTACAATGATCTTCGTGATCACTTTGTACATGGTGTTGCACAGTCCTATGGGTCTAAAATTTCTTAACATAGTAGGGTTGAGGCATTTTGGGATGAGGCAGAGGTTGGTTTAATTTACTTCATGAGGGACTATACCATAGGAGAAGACAGACTAGCAATAGTGAATTACTACTAGACTGAATGTGTTAGTACCTCTGGTAGAAGAGGGGGTGTAGCCTATCAGGACCAGGGACTTTCATGGGCTTGAAAGAAAAAATGACATATTTTATCTCATATAGCCTAAGGGGGGAATCCAATGTTGCTTGATCCCTATTTGTTAGGACATTGGTTCTATCAACTCTGTGATTATACTACTTATGGGAGCATTAGGGTTCAGAGATGAAGATCTTAGTGAAGTAGCTCAGGATGGTATCCTTAGATGTGGTGGGGGTCTTGGATTATGTTGTCTACATAATCCTTCAAACACAGTATCATGTTCCTCCATCTTCTGTTAAGGGTATAAGTGTGGCAAAACTTGGTGTTGGGATCACCCTCACTCATCCAACTAATTCTAAACTTCAGCTTCCAGAAGTCCTCGTCATTCTTGAGAATGACAGAGAACTTCTGGAGGAAGTTGACTCCTAACTCTTGTAGGAAGCTACTGAAGGGATAGGTATTTGACTTTTGGATGCCAGCTAGCCTGGCTAAGATATGCCTTTTCCAATGAAATATGTTTCCAAGCACATGCCTATTCCAAAAGGACACTTTGTTTTTAAAGATAGCAGTAGCTCTGAGAATATCATTAATAGTTGTGAAGTTTTCTTGCACAATTAGGAGGAATTTTGGGTGGTTGCACCACATTGATTCAAACATAAAAGGCTTGTTGGACCTATTTTGGTTCTATCTAATTAAGCTTAGAAGGAGGAGGCAGTGATCAGAGTGAGTTCTCGAAAGATGGGTAACGGTGGATTCTGGGAACTGTTCAATCCATTCATCAATAGCAAAGCACCTATCAAGTCTTTCTAGAATCAGATCCTGCCTCCTAGTGTACCTTTTATTTGTCCAAGTGTCTTTAGACCCTTTAAAACCTAGATCAACTAGCTTACAAAGGATCAAACAGTTCAAAAATCTGCTACTTCTATTGGTGTTCTGACTATTGCCCTCTAACTTATCCCTGGCTTTTAAGATTTCATTGAATTCCCCTCCAACAAGCTAACTTCCCTTGTACACTAATTATAGGTCTTCTAGTAGACTCCATAGTCTATTCCTATCATTAACATAGTTGCTAGCATAAACAGCAGAAAAAGCCATTTAAAGGAGGAGGGGATTACCTTCACCATGGCATGGACCCCTTGTGGTGTAGTGGCAACCTCCTCAAGCTTAACAAGGTCATCCTTCTACATATGCACAATGCCTTCAGATTGACCAATGGCAGGGGACTAGAATTGAGCATCAATTTTGAGCTCAGTAGTGAAATCTTTATGGTCAGCCATCCTTATTTCCAACAAGACCAACATGGCAGGATTATGAAGCTTCACCATTGAGGTACAGTGTCTACGAAACTCAGCACTGTTGGTCCCCCAGCATTCCGTATTATGAAATTCATTAACAAAGGATTTTGAGATGGAGCCTTCCTCTTGATTTCTTTCCCCTTGCCCATAGGATTTGGCTTCACCATGCCCACTAGAGGGTCCAGAGTTACTGCTGAGTTCCCTGAGTTTGGAGATGAGGGCACTCGGAGATCGAGTTTGTAGCTTATGAGCTTTTTGGGGCAAAGAGCAATAAGCATTTTTTCGAACTGCTCTTTGAACTCTATCTCCAGAGGCTCCTGCATGAGGAATGCCTTTGTCTTTGGCACCCATAGTTTTGCTAGCATGTTCTCCAGGTCCACGTTGGATTCCCTGATGTAATCGAGTGCCATGGTGGTCCCTCTGCTTATATGTTCGATGGGGGATAGTTGTTGAGGGGTTAGTTGTGGGATTTGAACTACTGGTGGTCATAGTACGAAGGAAGATGATGGGATCAGGGCTTCCAGGTTTATGAGAGGAAAGAATGGCACGGTTTGGCAAAGCTGACCCATGAGGTTGTTGAGTTCTTCCATTGACAGGGGCTATTGGTTCCCCATTATTGAGCCTGGAGCAGCGTGGACATCTACAGTTGGTGTCCAAAGTTAGCCCATGGGTCGCCATGAGTGCTAGGTAGCGAGGGTTTTGGATGGTTATTTGCATCGGCATATCCCCTACAATCATCTGGAGATTTTGACAGTGCCCTTGTAGTGCCATCTCCAGCCATGATTCTGGCATGTGATCCGGTCCTCGGGGAGCGCGACTGGCACTCAACTGAAATACCCCAGTTAAGCAAGCCTATTGGATGCCTTCTGCCCAACCTTTCCTATTATCAATATAAGAATCAGTACAAGTGATAGACATGAGAAGAGTCAAGTATTCCACAATCTTCTTCCATTTCTAAAGGATATTCATTGATGCTTTCCAAAATATTACAAGTTTATAGTTTAATGAAAAATATGTTTGCCAAATACCAACATTTCAAGTCCTATTCCCCACATCAAACACCACCAACAAACAGTCTAAAGAGCCTCTAAGTACAACAGAACAGTAATACGGAAATGCCGGCAACAAGGCCCCGGCTATACCTCAAAACACAAAGCACAACATCAAATGATATCAGGCCCGGTATAGAGTAGGGCTCACCAAGACCTGCTGAATAGGGAGTAACAGCTAACGAGGACCAAAGCTACCCGCTTATGAACCACCTACATCCATTGAAGATGCAGTGCCCCTGGCAAAAGTGACGTTAGTACATATGGAATAGTACTAGTATGTAAAGCTAAATGTCCACTGTAAAAATAGAATGCCGATATAAGAAAGGGAAGACCATTCAAACAACAAGTCACAATCAACAATATCCAAACACCAAGTTAAAACATGCAAATTTTCAAAATAGGAAAATAATATATATTTTTGGTTGAGAGATCATTAGCACCGATTTACCACCGTGTTTTTAGCACGGAGTTCGATCACGCCGGATCGGCCAGGCCTTCACCCCACGAACAATGTGGTTTGACATATGGTGCCAAATAAAGGTATTACCAAGAGTAGTACCACCATGTGCGCAAAATGGTGTCCGATCTCTACCCGAACAGCTAGGCCAGCTTTCCACATATGCCGTGTGGGTTGACTTTCCAATTCACAGCTATTTTCAATTTCATCCAAATTATGGGGAAACATCTCATCCCCAATGCGGGAATAATCACAATCCACTCCTACACCGGCACGTGTAGTTTCGGGTATAGGTCTTATGACCCACCCTTCCTCGGTTTGCTAATGATACTCCCAAAAATATTTTTGGTTTGCACACAAGGAAACAAAAGCACAAATCAGATTATATATTCATCTCATTACCTTTCACACTGTAAGTACCTTCATTAATAATTTCAACCATTCACAACATCGTTATTCCCTTGGATCTCTTGGCCATGCTTATGATTCTTCATCTCAAGCCACAGTGGCCGTATTTCATATTCCACATTTTCATTCTTTTACTTTCAAGGGTCATCATCGTAAATATCAACAAATAGAATATTCCGGAAATCACCACTCTATGTTTATTAGCAATGAAGTCTTTAAACACAGTGAATTTCTTTTCAAGAAATGGATTGAAAGGGTTGGCAATCAAAGCACAAGTTCAAAGCATAAACGAGCAACAAATCATTTTATTCTTGAAATACTTTTCCCAAGAAGCAAATACACAATTTCAAATCTTGAATATGTGTAAGAGCAAAAGACACATTGGAAACGCTTACAATGTATTGCATTACTAAAAACAGCCACGTTTGGGCACGAGTATAATTCTCATAATTGGCATGGTGACCATACTTTCCATCTCCAACCTCCCTCTACACAACCTTGCCTATTAACAATATAAGAATCAGTACAAGTGATAGACATGAGAAGAGTGAAGTGTTCCACAATCCTCTTCCATTTCTAAATGATATTCATTCATGTTTTCGAAAATTTTATAAGCTTATAGATGTAATGAAAAACATGTTTGCCACCGTGGCAAAAGGGACGTTGGTACATATGGATTAGTACTAGTATTTAAAGCTAAATGTCCACTATCAAAATAAAATGCCAATATGACAAAGGGAAGACCATACAAACAGCAAGTCACAATCAACAATATCCAAATGCCCGGTTAAATCATGCAAATTTTCAAAATATGAAAATAATATATATTTTTGGTTAGGAGATCAATAGCACCGATTAACCATTGTGTTTTTTGCACGGAGTCCGGTCACGCCTGATCGGCTAGGCCTTCACCCCACGAACAATGTGGTTTGACATGTGGTGCGAAAGAAAGGTATTACCAAGAGCAGTACCACCATGTGCGCCACATGGTGGCCGATCTCCGCCCGATCAGCTAGGCCGCCTTCCCATATATGCCGTGTGCGTTGACTTTCTAATTCACAGTTATTTTCAAATTCATCCCAATTAAGGGGAAACATCTCATCCCAAATACGGGAATAATCACAATCCACTCCTACACCGGCACGTGTAGTTTCGGGTTTAGGTCTTATGACCCACCTTTCCTCGGTTTGCTAATGATACTCCCAAAAATATTTTTGGTTTGCACACAAGGAAACAAAAGCACAAATCAGATTATATATTCATCTCATTACCTTTCACACTATAAGTACCTTCATTAATAATTTCAACCATTCACAACATCGTTATTTCCTTGGCTCTCTTGGCCATTCTTATGATTCTTCATCTCAAGGCACGGTGGCCGTATTTCATGTTCAACATTTACATTCTTTTACTTTCAAGGGCCATCATCATAAATATCAACAAATAGAATATTCCGAAAATCACCACTTTAGGTTTATTAGCAATGAAGACTTTAAACACAATGAATTTCTTTTTAAGAAAGGGATTAACATGGTTTGTAATCGAAGCACAAGTTAATAGCATAAACGAGCAACAAATCATTTTATTCTTGAAATACTATTTCCAAGAGGGAAATACACAATTTCAACTCATGATTATATATAAGAGCAAAGACACATTGGAAACGCTTACAACGTATAGCATTACTTAAAACAACCACGTTTGGGCACGAGTATAATTCTCATTATTGGCATGGTGACCACACTTTCCATCTCCAATACCTTCCATCCAACCTTGCCAATTAACAATATAAGAATCAGTACAAGTGATAGACATGAGAAGAGTCAAGTGTTCCACAATCTTCTTCCATTACTAAAGGATATTCATTGGTACTTTCCAAAATGTTACAAGTTTATAGATGTAATGAAAAACATGTTTGACAAATACCAACATTTCTAATCCAATTCCGCACATCAAACACCACCCACAACCTGTCTACAGAGCCTCTAAGTGCAACAGAAGAGTAATATGGAAATGCCGGAAACAAGGCCCCGGCTATACCTCAAAACACAAAGCACAACATCAAATGATATCAGGCCCGGTATAGAGTAAGGCTCACCAAGACCTGCTGAATAGGGAGTATTAGCTAACGAGAACCAAAGCTACCCGCTGATGAACCACCTACATCCATGGAAGATGCAATGCCCCTGGCAAAAGTGACGTTAGTACATATGGAATAGTACTAGTATGTAAAGCTAAATGTCCACTGTAAAAATAGAATGCCGATATAAGAAATGGAAGACCATCCAAACAACAAGTCACAATAAACAATATCCAAACGCCAAGTTAAGACATGCAAATTTTCAAAATAGGAAAATAATATATTTTTTTGGTTGGGAGATCATTAGCACCGATTTGCCACCGTGTTTTTAGCACAGAGTTCGATCACACCGGATCGCCCAGGCCTTCACCCCACGAGCAATGTGGTTTGACATGTGGTGCTAAATAAAGGTATTACCAAGAGTAGTAGCACCATGTGCGCAACATGGTGTCCGATCTCTACCCGAACAGCTAGGCCGACTTCCCACATATGCCGTGTGGGTTGACTTTCCAATTCACAGCTATTTTCAATTTCATCCAAATTATGGGGAAACATTTCATCCCAAATAGGGGAATAATCACAATCCACTCCTACACCGGCACGTGTAGTTTCGGGTATAGATCTTATGACCCACCCTTCCTCGGTTTGCTAATGATACTCCCACAAATATTTTTGGTTTGCACACAAGGGAAACAAAAGCACAATTAGATTTTATATTCACCTCATTACCTTTCACACTATAAATACCTTCATTAATAATTTCAACCATTCACAACATAGTTATTCCCTTGGATCTCTTGGCCATGCTTATGATTC
>MCJB01052068.1:0-25192 GCA_002018475.1 Nicotiana obtusifolia | reverse complement strand
GGAATATCGGACATTATAATCAACAAAGATGAACCGATAGCATAGCAGTAGTTTTAGACAGATCTGATTTTTTGTGAGTTAGCAAATTTATTCTTAGAAATATGAAGAAAACCAAGCAGATTATAACATACATTTTTTAATACTCAATGTCTTAACCATTAGTTGATTACGAAGCTAATGAAAATCAGCAACACTCAAGCTAGGATGTTTAAAAAAAAAAATCGAAACATAATGTGCTGAAAATAGAAGAACAGAAGGAGAGATTGACCAAATAGAAGTCATATGTAAAAGAAATTTATTACCACTAACAACACACAGTAGCAGAAACAGTTCACAATTATATTTATGAATCAAAGACAGCTTAAAGATCCCGAGGTCATTGAAGTAATATAGTGAGATCAACATAGCCCTTAGGTCAATACGAGCTTACACCAAATTCAACTTGAATCACTTAACGAGTTAACATAATGAAACCAGCACCACAAGGAGTAGTAACGTGAGACGCGCGAGTCAATTATATATATTCAAACTAACAGCTAACAAGGACAGAAACATACGGAAGCAAAGCGACCTAAGATATGGCATCGAGATGCGATAGTACTCGTAATGGCTAAGAACGCAAGCGGGAAATAACAGAGTTGAGATTTAAAAAAGAAGACAAACGACACTTCATTGAACAAATACGCTTCATTCATAATCTGTAATCGCAAATGGTGTGAAACATACCTAATTCACACGACCCTAAGCAGCAGCCAACAGCGACAATCGAACGACCAAAGCAATTCCTTCTCCCAGTCCTTTCTTTCTTTCTTTTTAACAAACGAACTCTCTGTTCGAAACCTCTCTGTTTTTTTCTTCTTTTTTTACTCCTTTATTTTTTTACTCTTTGCTTTCTTTTTAAGAACCAATTTCAGACCTCAACAATTTCTCACTCTGTTTTTCTTAACTTTCTTTCTTTTTTTAAAAAAAAATTTCAGACTCTTCTTCCCAAACGGATTTTCGACCTCTGAAAATTTCGAACTCTCAAAAAAAATTTCTTTTGTTCTTAGAGCTCTCTCCAAAAAAAACCGACCTCTTTATAAATGAAAAACTTCACTATATATAGGAAGCCTCCCCCAAGAAACTCGAAAATAACGGACAAAACAAAAAAGAAAATCCAAAACTTACCTCTGTCGAAAACTCCAAAACCCTTTCAAAACCGAATCCGGGACAAATGGAAGGCGAGGATCAGTTGAGAATTGATCCACGGTCCCCATTTGACCCGAAAGTGGTCCCAAATATGCCAAAACCCTCGAGTGTACGTGTTTTCGTCAGGGTTTGTTAGGGCTAGTACGTGAGGAAGAAGGGGGGGGGGACCACGGACGAGTTGGGGTTTCAACTAGTCCGAGTTTGGGCGAGTTTGGTGGCGGAAATCGACGGTGGATGGGGCTGGGTTAAGGGTGGCAGCGGCGGGTTTGGGGATGGGATTAGGTTAGGGTTTAGTTTTAGGATGTTTTTATATTTAGGTGGGGGTGATTTTGGGCCGTTGATCTCATTGTGATCAACGGTCCATATCGGGCAAGGGGTTTGGGGTATTGGGCTGCCGGTTTTGGGCTTTGGGATCTCTGACTTGGGCTAATTCAAAATTCTTTAAAGGATTGGCCATTGGCCCAATTTTGAATTCTTCTATTTATTTACCTTCAATTGTATTAACTATTTTAATTCCTCTCTTAATTTTGTGATTAAACTAATTAGTTATAAAAATTCTAATTCACTTTCATGCAAGATTAATCTAATTACCTATTTATAAAAATTAAAGTAACCTTTGACTCAACGATTAAATTGAGGGAAGTGTAAAGTGGGCCATTTTATGATTTTCTCACAATTTGCGTGACATTTTGAATATTTTATGAATTAATTATTTACAATAATTACAATAATCCTTGAATTTACTAATTAAAGATTAGAAAACTAAGAAAAAATGTAAATGAACCATTTTTTGTGATTTTCGATTAATTACTAACTTAATTCTAAAATGCGACCTAAACACTAAATGCAATGCATGATAATGATGATTTTTTTTTGTTTGTAATTTGCATGAATTAATTATTAACCATTGAATGATTAATACTTAATTAAACTTATTTAATGATTTTTATGAAAGTATTTCGAGTAAGGTAAAAATCACGTGCTCACAGTTTGAACAGATGTTGTAGAATTCAGTGGTCGGTATAGACCTCATAAGGGACACCGTACAAATAATGCCGCCAAATCTTTAAGGCATGAACAATAGCTTCTAACTCGAGATTGTGGACAGGATAATTCTTCTCATGTACCTTCAGTTGTCTAGATGCGTAAACTATCACCCTTCCGTCCTGCATCATTACCGCGCCAAGGCCAACACGCGATGCATTACAGAATACAGTGTAAGACCCCAAACCTGTTGGCAACACTAACACTAAGGCTGTAGTCAAATCGGTCTTGAGCTTCTAAAAACGCTCCTCACACTCCTCAGTCTACCTGAATGGAACACCGTTCTAGGTTAGTCAAGTCATAGGTGCAGCAATAGATGAGAAACCCTCTACAAATCGACGGTAATACCCTGCCAAACCAAGAAAGGTCCGGATTTCGGTAGCTGAAGATGGTCTGGGCTAACTCTACACTGCTTCAATCTTCTTCAGATCTACCTTGATCCCCTCACTCGACACTAAATGACCCAAAAACGCCACTGAATCAAGCCAAAATTCACACTTTGAAAATTTTTCATAGAACTTCTTTTCTCTCAAGGTTTGGAGCACGGTCCTCAGGTGCTGCTCATGATCCTCCCGGCTCCGGGAGTATACCAAGATGTCGTCAATAAACACAATGACGAATGAGTCAAGATAGGACTGTTCATCAAGTGCATGAATGTTATTGGGGCATTTGTCAGCCCAAATGACATCACAAGGAAATCACAATGACCATACCGTGTCCTGAAGGTAGTCTTCAGAATATCTGGCTCCTGAATCTTCAACTGATGATAGCCTGACCTTAAATCAATCTTTAAGAACACTCTGGCACCCTATAGCTGATTAAATAGGTCATCAATGCATGATAATGGATACCTGTTCTTCACTGTAACCTTGTTCAACTGTCGATAATCAATACGCATGCTCATAGAACCATCCTTCTTCTTTACAAACAAGACCGGAGCACCCCAAGGTGACACACTAGGCCGAATGAAGCCCTTATCAAGCAACTCTTGCAGCTGCTTCTTTAACTCCTTCAGTTCTGCTGGGGTCATACGATATGGTGGAATAGAAATGGGCTAAGTACCCAACAACAAATCAATACCAAAATCGATATTCCTATCGGGCGGCATGCTCGGAAGATCCGCCGGAAATACATTTGGATAACCTCTCACTACCGGAACTGACTCAACTTTAGGAGTGTCAACACCTACATCCCTCACAAAGGCTAGATATGCGTCACACTCCTTCCAACCATCCGCTGTGCCTTAGGGAAATACACCACCTTGCTAGGAACATAATCCAAGGTACCCTTCCACTCCAACCACAGCAAACCTGGCATAGTCAACGTCACTGTCTTGGCGTGACAATCAAGAATAGCATGATAGGGTGAAACCTAGTCCATGCCCAAAATAACATCAAAATCTACCATACTAAGCAACAATAGGTCCGCTCTGGTCTCAAAACCATCAAGAATAACTAAACACGACTGATACACACGGTCAACAATAATAAAATCCCCCACTGGCATGGAAACAAAGATAGGAGAACTCAAGGAATCACAGGATACACCCAAATATGGAAATAAGATGATACATAGGAATAAGTGGAGCTCGGATCAAATAAAACAGATGCATCTCTATGACAAACCGGAACAGTACCTGTGATAACTGAGTCGGATGCACTGCCTCTGTCCTAGTAGGAAAGAGCATCACATCTGGCCTGGCATCCCCCTCTAGGGCGCCTCTAACTACCCAACCTCCACCCCTGGCTGGCTACGTAGGTGGAGTGGCAATTGGTGCGGTAACCATGGCCTGAGAAGTCTGAGGACCCTATGGGATACGCGGAGCCTGAGTAGTCAGTGGAGATGCACCCCTCATGAGTTTGGGGTAGTCCCTCACCATATGACGAGTGTCACCACACTCAAAACAAGCACTTGGAGAACGTGGCTGCTGAAACTGGTTCGGGCCTGGTCGGTTGGACTGACCGCTGAAAGCACCCCGTGTAGGAGGTGCACTAGACAGTGGCGGTGCATAACAGGCAACCTGAGGCCTGGGAGTTGCCGGAACACCGCTGGAAGCTGGTAGTGCTGAATGAATAGGACGTTTCACGTAGACTCTACCATGACAAGCTGCAACTCGGGCACGGGCACTATTATATGTGCCAGAATCTCGAGGCCTCTTAGCCTCCCTCTCCTCTCTCTCTCTCGAGCCCACATACCTTCCAATCTCTAAGCGATATCCACATCCTGTTGTTGTGGGATGTCAATCTCCAACTCTCGAGCCATACTGAATCTAATACCAGAGTTAAGCCCCTCGATAAATCGACGAATTCGCTCTCTGACAGTGGAAACTAATGGGGGTGCATGTCTGGACAACTCGCTGAACCGGACTGCATACTCTGATACGGTCATAGCACCCTCGCGCAACTGCTCAAACTCTGCGCGCTATGAATCCCTAAGACTCTAGGGAACAAACTCCCTCATGAACATCTCTGATAATTGAGCCCAGGTGAGTGAAGCTGCCTCGATCGGGCTACCCAACTCATACGCTCGCCAACACTTATAAGACGCTCCTTAAGCTGAAACATAGTGAAAGCAACCTCATTCGACTCCACAATACCCATAGTATGGAGGATACATTGGCACTCCTCAAGAAAATCATGTGCGTCCTCTGAATCCAAATCGCTGAAAGTAGGAGGGTGGTACTTTTTTGTACCTCTCGAGCCTGAGCTGCTACCTCTCAGAAGCTGTTGCCCTGACCTCAGACTGAACTGGAACAACCGGCTGCACTGGTATGAACTCTAGGACCTGGTCAACCTAGACCTGCTGCTCTGGGGTATGGGCGGTGGGGGTCTGTGCTCCTCCCCCAGCCTGAGATGTGGCAGGAGCAAGTGGAATCAACCCCGCCTGAGCTAGAGTGCTAAACCTGCTCAAAACCTGAGCAAGAGTCTCCTGAAGTGCAGGGGTAGTAACAGGCGTCTAAGATGCCTGTCCTCCAACTGGAGCTAATGGTGACTCCTCTGTAACAGCTCGAGCAGGTGCTCTGGCGGCACCACGTGCTCGTCCTTGGCCTCTCGCGACTCTAGCGGGGGGCGTGGGCGTCTGATCATCAGATCCAGCTGTGCATGTCCTCACCATATACGAGAGAATAGAAAGATAGAGATTTAGAATTCGAAGTCAACAAATTCGCACGATACAAAATCAAAGAAGTGAAAATTTTCCTAAGAGTTCCATAGCCTCCCCAAGATAAGTACAGACGTCTCCGTATCGATCCGCGAGACTCTACTAAACCTACTTGTGACTCATAACACCTATGAACCTAGAGCTCTGATACCAACTTGTCACGATCCCAATTTCCCTCCGTAGGATGTTGTGATGGCACCTAGTCTCTAAGACTAGGTAAGCCTAACAAACATGCAAAAAATGACTGAAATAACAAATGAATTCTCAAATACTCAACAATTGTAAAGGAAACTCCACAACTCAGCATATACAATTTCTCCAAAACCAGGTGATATCGAGTCACAAGCTCCACAACGGTATCATAATCATCCCTATACAATTGTATCTAATAAAAGAAGGAAAAATATAGAAGTAGATAGAGAGTGACTCCGAGGCCTGCGGACGTTGGTAGGTGTACCTTGAAATCTCCAAGTACGAACTCAACTCACTGGTGCCTGGACTGGTAGGAGGTACCTGGATCTGCATAAAAGATGTGCAGAAGCATAGCATGAGTACACCACAACAGTACCCAGTAAGTGCCAAGCCTAACCTCAGTAGAGTAGTGGCGAGGTCAGGTCAAGACCCTACTGGAATAAATAAGAGACAGAATGAGTAATTTACAGTGCAATAATAGTAATAATGAAAATAAAACAAGTAAGGAATATACCAAAATTTTACTACACAGAACAAAGGGAAATAATGCATCACAGAAGAAATCAAGGAATGTTAAGCCAAGGAAACAAACAACCAAACACAAGTGAAGTAGTAGAGAAATACCAACAAGAGTCACTACTGAGGTACCGCCTCGTAGTCTCAAATCACAAATCAATTTACAATCTTTCCTTATATCACCGCGGGGGCCTTGCAATTAGTTTTGAAAATTATTTTCCCGAAATAGCTTCCCGCGTTTTAGCCCACCTTATCACATTGTGTGGCTTCTAGTAATTCTCTTACTAGCTACGCGTATCAAGCCCACCTTATCTCACCACATGCGTTTCAACCCCAAAATCTTATACCATTGCATGCGTATCAATATCATAATGTATTACAAATCGCACCTCAAGTGCCCAATATCATGACTTGCCAGAGAAAGCAACAACAATAGTGTTTCCATAATAAAGAACACATGGCCCAACCACAATGTAAATAAGAGTCTCACTCAACAATAACAATCGGAATTGAATAACTCAACAGAATAGTATTACACAACTTAACACTTTGCCTCAATGTGAATCGCAACCTTTATAACTCAATACCAACTTCATCAATAAGATATTCCAAGAATAACAACGTCAAGTAAAGAATTTATAGTTAAATAATGAATAAGGAATAGAGGAAACAATAGCAACTTCAACTAAACATGTGGGCCAATTAACAAGTAAGAGATAAGACAAGTAGAGCATGTGAAGATAGACTAGAAATGATGATTATAACATGTTAAGGAAACTCAATCAAGGCATGAAAGGAATCTTCATAGCTAAAACCGATAAATTTCCATATTTAGCCCGTGTACACACTCATCACCTTGCGTACACGGCTTTCACACATCACCAATTATCACGAACAACACCAATCCTAAGGGGTAATTCTCCTTCACAAAATTAGGCAAGACACTTACCTCGAAACACACTAACTCAATCCACTAGTAAGCTTTTTCCTCGATTATCCAACTCCGAACGGCTTGAATCTAGCCAAAACAACTTCATACCATAAATATAACTATAAAAAACTATTTCAAACAATAAAATTACGATCTTTGCAAAAAAATAAAAAGTCAACTCAAAAAGTCAACCCCAGCCCGTATCTTGGAACCCTACCAAAATTATAAAATCCGAATATCCATTCGATAACGAGTCCAACCATACAAGAATTACTCAAATCCGACCTCAAATCGCTTTTCAAATCTCCAAATTTTAGTCTAAGAAGTTTCACAAAATTTTTTCTCAAATTTCCAACTCAAAACACTAATTAAATGATGAAAACAATAATAGATTCGTGTAATTTAACCAAAATTGAGTTAGGATTTCTTAACCCAATGATTTTGTTGAAAACCTCTCGAAACATCGCCACAAACTGAGTTCTCTTGGTCCAAAAATAAATTATGAAACTCAAACCCTCGAAGACCCCTTTTCTGCCCAACGATCCTCGCTTTTGCGAGCCTGGGATCGCACCTGCAACGCCGCACTTGCGAAAATCCATCGTAGGTGCGGTTCCAACTTAACTTTAGGGGTTCCGCTTCTGCGGACAATGGCTCGCACCTGCGATCGTGCCAAATGCCTTCCCATATTTCCACTTCTGCGATGCCTACCTCCGCATTTGCAAGTCCGCTTCTACGGAAAAATGATCGCACCTACGGTCCCAGCTAGGCAAGGCCACTTTCACTTCTACGGCTCAAGGGCCGCTGTTGCGGCGCCATACCTGCAGCCCAGAAAACATTACACCGGAAGCAACAGTGCTTCAGCAATCTCACAAGTCCAAACTTGTTCCGAATTCAATCGAATCACCCCGGGGTCCCCGGGACCCCGTCCGTATATACCGACAAGTTTCAAAATACACAACGGACCTATTCGAGGCTAAAAATCACATAAAAAAATCGATTCTACGAATCGCAACCCAAATTCAAGCCTATGAAATTATGAACTTCCGAATTCCAAAACAAATGTCGATTCATACCAAAACAACTTCGATTGACTTCAAACTTTGCACACAAGTCATAAATGACATGACTGACCTATTCTAACTTCTGAAATCGAAAACCGACTCCGATATCAATAAAGTCAACTCCCGGTCAAACTTTTCAATCTTCCAAACTTTTAATTTTCTAACTTTCGCCAATTCACGCCGAAACGACTTATGGACCTCCGAATCAACATCCGGACACGCTCCTAAGTCCAAAATCACCATACGAAGTTATTAGAACTGTCCAAACTCCATTCCAGAGTCTTCTACATAAAAGTCAAACTACGATCAACTCTATCAACTTAAGGCTCCAACTTAGGGACTATGTGTCTCATTTCACTCCGAAACTCACCCGAAATCAAAACCAAATACCCCAGCAAGTCACACGACCACAATATAACATAGAGGAGACAATAAATAAAGGATCGAGACATATACTCAAAACGATCGGCCGGGTCATTACAGTATTACTCCCTAATCATGGTAGTTAATGATCTATTGTTATGTGGACATAGATATGTTCTAATATTGAATAACTATGTGGATTTCAGGTTCTCTTTGGTTACCAATAGCTAAGTCTGTGGGCTTAACAGATGAAATAAATTAGTTTACCGAGTGAATCAAAATTCTGTTAATTCCTCAGTTCGTCTTGCAAATGAAATTAATCTTCAGCATGATGGTTGGGTTATTTTTTTTATGTCTCAGTTGTAGTGAACAAAATGAAAAACTTGCCTGATTGGCACTTCGATCGGTTCCCTATCAATTTGTGCTTTTATACTATGATTCATCCCTTTGATAATGGATCTTTTTATGTAGTTTGTAATTATTATTTTTTTCTTCTGAAAAATGTACAGTTGCTCATCGCTTCATGTTATAATCTTTTCTGGAAGCGTTTGAAGATCAAAGTCTCTGTTTCATAAATTACTCTCAAATGGAGCATTTTTAGTACATCATATTCTCTTGCTTCCTGAATTATAGTATTTATCATTACTTATTTTTAGTTGAAAATATTTTCTGGATTTGAAGTTTATTTTAACAGGAATAACAATTCTTTTGGTGGCTAATATGATTCCACTGATCTATATTATTGACACATATATTTATATATTCTGCAAAATGTTTGTGATAATTTAAAACTTATTGAACTGGTAGTCAGGTACTTCTATTTATTTTGCAATTAAAAGATGAGCAATATCTGAAGCCAAGTCAGCCCTTTGTTTCAGACATAATGAATTGGAGTAGTCAAATTTGATAATTTTTATATAATATTTACATAAAACACGCTGTCATTGGTAATTAATTAAAATATGATAATTTTAATTAACAAGTGTTATACATTTCTGGTGAACATCTGGTGTTTGAAATTTTAATTGATTTTACTGTTGATGATGCACTTCAGGCAGTCTCTGCCAGTATTGTGGTTAATCTCTGGCACTTGACAATAAATTGCCCGCTTTTTCACAATTTTTATGTTCTGAAACTGATTTTGTAAGCTTCAATGGTTGACTGGTATGAAAAATTGTTCCTATATGAGTGGGTTATGTTTTGCCTCATGTCATTCTTCAAAACAAAATGACAAGTTGTTGAAGATTCTCAGTAGGAGAGCCTAACCGTTCAGCGAATTCTGTGACATGAAATCTTTTTATTTGGGTCTTAACTTTTAATTACCGGAACGAGCTTGAAATTGTGAAGGTTAACTCCTCCCTCGAAAATAGATGACGTATTAGATTTTTTTTTTTATTTGATACTTTCTGTAAATAAAAAGTTGTAGAAAGATATTTCTAGGATCTATATATAAATTTGAGTGATGTGGCACTCTAGAGACTGGAAGGACTATTTATCTATTTTCTCATTTATTTGCCTTTTAAAAATTCAGATTTAGTCATTAGTTTTTTAAAAAAAAAATTTAGAAGTTGCTTTCCCTGCTAAACAGTTGCTTCCTTTGCTTAAAAGTCTTTTGCTTCATCACTTTCTATCTCCACTTTTTACCCCCAACCTCTAATTTATGGAATGGTAAGTAGTTACATTGTAGTTAGCATTGAACAATTTTCTTTGACTCTCTCTGCTTGTAGAGAACAATTTTAATTTATTCTCTCTGCGCTTTTTTAATATCAATTGTAGTTCTCTGATGAATTTTCTTTCTCAATTTCGTTTTAATTTTGCCATGTTTAGTTTAAACGCTTTTTTTTTATAACTTCCGACAACGTTTTCTGCCAAACGAAAGCTTCCCGTAAACCAAGTGTAGACAACAAATTTGCATTGAGAAAATAAAATCAAGATCAAATGATATTGCGACAGTTGTAGTACTTGATTTCAAATATTTGAGTGTTACAATCTCTACGGTTCCTCTGATTCTACTTTTCCAATATAAATTCAAGGGCCTTTGAGCTTGAGCTTGATTTGTTCTTCGTTCTTGAACTTGAAATTGATTGCTTGAAGCTTAAAACTTGTGGAGGAATTTGCAGCGTTTGATCCACGAGCTATTTCTTGCTTCTTGTTATCACTTCTGGTGTCTCTTCTGAGTTATGAAGACCCTTCTTTATAATTGTGGGAGGAAAGAGTTATGATAAGAACAAACTCTTTCCGGCCAATCAAATTGAAGTGTGACAAGGCCGCATTTGATTGGCCAGAACATGTCACTTGCACATGTGGCGCAGTTTCATTGGCTATTTAATTTGACTTGGCATGCCTTGTCATTCTGACACGTGACACAATCCTATTGGGTCTTTTGTTTGACTTGGCGTGCCACGTCATTGGACGCGTGGCGCAAGCTGGGCCTCTAGGAAGATGACAACTTGGGCTTAATGAAGTGGGCTCATCACTTTAGCCCAATTAAATGGGCTAGCCCAATGGAGTAAGACTTATTTATCTTATCCATATATATTTAACTTATATAATTAATTTAATTATATTAGCCCATAATATTTTTTGGACCAAAATATATTTAATTGAGATCAAATCTATATTTCATATGAATTTAAATTCAATAAAATTTTAATTGTTTACAAATGCCCCGTACTTCAAAACTCGTCGGGTGTCTAAACTTGACTGAGCTTGATGTATGACAATTACACTGGATTACTCAAGCAAATTGTAAAAAATTTCTTTTTTTCTCTTGTAAAAAGTTTATATCCTTAATTTTGGATCACGATTTTCGGTGCATGTTTCTCACGTGAGACAAATGTTACAACTTTTGGATTTTAAATTGTCATATTTGTCAGGACATGGACAATCACTAATCATATTACTTTGTCCACTTATTTTGCCCAATCACATTCTTTAACAAGGAATATCTTTTTTCCCCCTTTTATACGCAAATCCTTAGACTCCCAAATCGGATACATTCGAGACATTATTTCAAATTGAAATGCTTCAGAAAGTATATTTGACTTCAAATTGGATTGCTAGTGCCATTTTCCTATAGATATAGGGAAGGAATATTTACCGCTTATACACATGATCCCACATTGACGATGAATTCTTGACAGGTGCCTTATGATATCTGTAAATACCATATATCCTTTATTCCACTAGTACCAATTTCAGCGCTTGCGATTTGCTTTAAGTCTATTTTTGACAACTTGGAGGCATTGACGCGAAGGTAATTTCTTCTTTTTTTCTTGTGTTTTTTTTTTTTTTTTTTATGTAGGTCAAATGAGAAGGATGTGTTCTTGTTTAACAAGATGATCCATGTATGACAAAGACAATCATAGGGTGTAAAGGGATGGATACTCATCCCTGTCCGAATATCGGAGAGATTACTCTCAAGGTGGCCCAACTATCGGAGAGATTACTCTCAAAACTACCCGACATCGGCGAGATTACTCTCCATAAATATTGCTTTGGGTTGCTTTTCCATCAAACTGTTGAAACTTTGGAGGTTGATAGCCAGTAGGGATCTTCAACATATCGATCCTTGCAGTATATGGCTTTGCGTATGTGAGAGAGGACTTGGTAACAATTTTGTACTTGCTTTTAATAGTTCCTTCAATGAACTCCTTCAGTTGATCGATTGGAATCATCCCTTCAGATGAGACAGGGATGGCCTTAGCGGATGCAACTTGTCTCGGGGGAGAATTACTCTCTGGAACCTTTGGGAGCTTGCCAAGTTCATGGGTGGATTCTTCTTCCATCAAGATTCCCACCCTATCTATTAACTTGTTAATTCTAGCATCTTGATTTTGCATGCACTTGGTCAAGCCGACGATTGCTTCTGTCAAGTTTGCCAACTGCTCCTCCATAGATGAAGTGTTTGTCACCATGGCTGGCATGATTGTCGTGGACGATGGAGAATAGCATGGATTGTCACATAGATTGATCTTTGATTGGCTCACGCTACGTGGTGTAAGTGGGGAGGATCCATGACTTGAAGCATCATCATCTTCCTTAATAGCAGAGTACTTGGATCCGGAGAGGTCAAGCAGAGCAAGAGTTTTCTTGATCTTTTCAGCAACATCGCTTCCTCCTTCGGGTGCGTTTGTGGAAGATCTTTCCCCTTTTAAGGATGAAGATCCGAAACAGGGGTTGATGCGGACGGAACTTGGGGTACTTGTTGTCCTAAAGAGTTTGCTTTGCTCCTCGTAACTGGTCCAAAGCTTCGAAAAGTAACATCGAGGATGTTTTTCACATCAGCATAGAACCTAGAATTAGCAGCCTTGGTGGAAGCTGAACTGGAGTTGATTTTCTTTGAAGCCATTTCAATGTTCTTAAACTTTGGTTATTGAAAAGTTGAGATGAGAGGTAGAGATTGTCCCACTGGGCGTGCTAGAATTTGTAGACAATAAATTTGCATTGAGAAAATAAAATCAAGACCAAATGATATTGTGACATTCATAGTATTTGATTTAAACTATTTGAGTGTTACAATCTCTATGGTTCCTCTGATTTGACTTTTTCAATATAAATTCAAGGGCCTTTGACCTTGATCTTGATTTGTTCTTCATTCTTGAGCTTGAACTTGATTTGTTCTTCGTTCTTGAGTTTGAACTTGATTTGTTCTTCATTCTTGAGCTTGAACTTGATTGCTTGAAGCTTAAAACTTGTAGAGAAATTTGCAGCGTTTGATCCACGAGCTCTTGCTTCTTGTTAGCACTTCTGGTGTCTTTTCTAAGTCATGAAGACCCCTCTTTATAGTTGTGGGAGGGAAGAGTTATGATAAGAACAAACTCTTTCCGACCAATCAAATTGAAGTGTGACAAGGTCGCATTTGATTGGCCAGAACATGTCACTTGCACATGTGGCGTAGTTTCATTGGCTATTTAATTTGACTTGGCATGCCTTGTCATTATGACACGTGGCATGATACTATTGGGTTTTTTGTTTGACATGAAGATGACAACTTGAGCTTAATGAAGTGAGCTCATCTCTTTAGCCCAATTAAATGGGCTAGCCCAATGGATTAAGACTTATTTATTTAATTCATATATATTGGGCTTATATAATTAATTTAATTATATTAGCCCATAATATTTATTTGGACCAAAATATATTTAATTGAGATCAAATCCATATTTCATATGAAATTAAATTCAATAAAATATTAATTGTCTACAGACACCGTACAAATCTTGGTCTAGACACCTCATAATGTCTAACATGAGTTTCTCACTTTAATAATTCTCAAATTCAACTTCTTTTAGAAACTCGCATCTAGCTTATAAAACAAATCATTAGGATGGTAGAATCCATTAGTCTAAGCTTTAGTCAAGACTGACCATTTTATTTAAAGATATATATGATCTTGCACGAATCAAGGTTCTAATAGGTCTTATCTCTGTTTGTTCCTCAACGTCAGAGGCGATCGCTCGTGTGAGAGACCCGAACTGGTGACTTGTTTGGCACACTTATATCCCTTCACAAGGATAACGGTCACATGCATCCAGAATATGAACATAATCTCAATAATAATATATTAATGAGTAAACTATAATAACTAAAATATTTCAATACACAAATACAAATATATCCTTCTCCAACCTTGAGACACAACATGTTTCTCAAATTTATCTCTAGATATTACTTTTGCAAAAGGATCAACTGTTATTTTTGCATATGTATGTATTGTAATGTTATTTTTTCACTTGTCATGATGCCTCTATGTATTCTCTTAAGAGCAAATCATTTCCACTATAATATAGTTAATAATCGGCAATTCTCTTTGAGTATCAGAAAATCTTCATCATTTTATTTAATCTCTTCCATTATTGGATTTATACCTTCTAGCCAGATCTACAACATAACAAATGTCTAGAGGAGTACATATCATAGTATACATCAAGCTCCTCACAAAATTTTCAAGGCTTAAAGTTTCACATCTCGCTGTAGGAGTATCCATGAATTTGCAACTATTTAAGCGGAACCGCTATAAAATTTTCTTTATATAGGTTTTTTGAGATAGACTTAGTAACTTTTTGGAATAGTCACTTTGAATCTTAGCTCCAAGGATATAGTCTGTCTCACCCATCTTTCATGTCGATTAACTTTGAAAGTCATGACTTGATAGCTTTCAGAAACTCCAAATTATTTTCAGCCAATAAAATATCGTCCACATAAACGGAAAGAATTACAGACATTCTATTGGATTTTTATTATATAGATGCAATGGTCTTCACTGATCATGGTAAATTCAAACGATATCACCTCCTTGTGAAATTTCATAAATAGATCTTTTCAATTTATAGACCTTCTTTTCATGGCCTTTAACGATGAAACCTACAAAATGTCACATATAGATCTACTCATTTAGTTCTCCATTAAGAAACACTATCTTCACGTCCATTTATGGTGTAATTCAAGATCCAAATATGCAACAATAGCCAAAAGTAAGCAAATCGAGGCAAACTTCAAACTGGAAGAATGTTTCCTCAAAATCTATTCCAACTTCTTGAGTAAAGCCTTTTTCCACCAATCATGCCTTGTATCTTCTATTGACGTATCCAATTTACATTTAACTTTGAGAACATATTTGTTCCCAGTGGCTCTTAGCTCAGGCGGAAGGTCAACTAGATCCCATACTTGGTTGGTTTTCATGGACTCTAATTTTTGTTTAATTGCTTTCATCTACTCATCTTTACCATGTCTCGATAAAGCCTTACCCATAGAATTTGGCTCATTCATTTCCATGGGGGATGATAAGAAAACGTAATCTTCAATCTCTTAAGTACGTTTACGTAGAGTTTTTCTGATGCTCTTTCATAATTGAAATTCAAATTTGTCAGAAGAATTTTGCGATTGAGAATTCTCACTCCCACTCGGATCAAGAACATGTTCTTGATTAATTTGATTATCAAACGTGTCAGAAGATACTTGTTGATTATCTGAATTCAACATTTCATAAATAAGCTCTCCATTCTTTACTTTGCCCTTCTTCGGAAAATAATTTTTCAGAAATATAATGTCTCGTGATTCAATTACAGTAACTCTTTCATCCTCTAATTCACTAATGAACACGTACCATTTTGGAGTATTCTAAATATCTTATAAAGATACATTTTTTGCAGTTTGAACTCAGTTTTCTAAACTTGCAAAAAAACTTTTACATATGCAGTACAACCCCAAGGTTATAGACCATTCCAGTTTGATTTATGACTAGTCTGCAACTCATAAGGAGAGAAATAACTGATTTAGATAGCACTTTATTCAACATGTTGGCTGCAATCAATAACGCGTCAGCCACAAATTACGATTGCACCGATAAATAAATTTGTCCACTTTTTTTGTTCATCACATAACCTCAAAATGATTACATTAATTTTAAAAAAAAGTTGTGGAAAAAAGTCTATTTATTTTATTTTATTTTAAAAAATTTGTCTATATAAATTAAAAGACTTTACTTCAACATATTTAGCAAGTTTAATGAAAAATATGTAACCAACTTAAAAAATCTTAGTGTAACTCTAAGAAATTTGACACACAAAGTGCTACAAACAAAAGAAAAAAAGTTTATAAACTAAACTAATTGATACAGACGATCAAAGAAAAAAAACTATACACCAAACTAAAAGTTTCACGATAATACAAATTACAATTTCAACATAAACTAAACTAAACTAAATTAAATTTAAAAAGTATAAATTATTTTGATGAAGCACTCTCATGTTTTACAAAAATTCATTTTGTAGAATTGTTTAAATCTTTTTGAAGTAAAATGGCTTTAAAAAAAATGCTTTTATTGAAATTACGCAAAGAAAAATAATCATAAAGAGAATTAGGACAACAAAGACAAAATAGAAAACAACAAGACTAACAAAAAGTAAAACAATATATATGGGTATAACAAAAGTGATGAAGTATAATATGAATTCTATTGTGCGTTAAGTATACATTTAGCAAAAAGACCATTTGTTAAAAGAAGAAAAGGTCTAAGTTTACTACTTTATTAGAGGTTCGAACTTACGACTCTAGCCATATTTTGAACCCCCTTCCTATACGATGGGTTTGTCCCTGTTAAATACTAATGCCTTTCAACAAGCTAAAGTTAAATACTAATGCATTTCAAAACCTAAGTAAACTAAACCTTAAAAGAAATCATCATAACCTCAGTCTTAAGAAAATGGCTATTCTGACAAAGGACTTGTCATGTCTCATGTATATTAGTAGTTCATTTTTGGGACACCTTAGTTCACTAACCAGTTCTAATTTCAGGGAATGCTAATTTAGATAGAGAAAAGGTCCACATTTATGCCTTTACAAATGAAATATTTCAATTTTACCCCATTCTACTTTGGGTCTGTTCATACCCTAGTTATTTGCAAATCAATATCGTATTTACCCATTGACGTTAATGGACCTCTAACATGAACTGGAATGATACACACATCAAATACTTTGTGAATAACTGTCCAAATTTACCCCTTCAGTTTTGATGGCTTAAAATTATCATCTGTTGTACTTCAAGGTTGGCGAGCTCCATTAAGGACAAAGGCAAGAGATGATTTACAAACAACGAATTATCTAAAATATAGAACAAGATGGGGTGTTGTAACGACCCGATAGGTTGTTTTGAGTACTAGCCTTTATTTCTGTATTCTGAGACTTCCTATTAGCTTCATATGATATTTTTTGATTTGCGTGCGTGGTCCATGTCATTTTTCAAAAAGTTTTCACGTAAAATTTTGAAGAAAAAGTGATTTTAGGCTTAAAATGTGATTTGAGTTGATCAGGGTCAAAAGTTCTTGGTAAACAACCTCGGATCGGCATTTGACAATCTCAGTAGGTTCGTAGGATGATTATGTACTTGTGTGCACGTTTGGTTGGGGTACGGGGTGGCCCGAGCGAGGTTCAACCCATTTGTAAAAGATTGTGAAAAATGAGTTTTCAAGTTGAAATCTTGAGTTTTGATAATTGATTCTTGTTATTTGATGTTATTTTGATGATTTGAGGTAACGAGCAAGTTTATATTATGTTATTACACTTATGTGCATGTTCGGTTTGGAGTCCGAGGGGCTCGGGTGAGTTTCAGATAAGTTTGAGACCATTTTTGGCTTGTTGGAACTGCTGGTTTTTGGCTTCTAGTGTCCGGTGCTTCGTGATCGCGAAGGCTCTCTCGCGATCGCGAAGGGAAACAGTTGAGCTAGGGCTGGTTACTCTTCACGAACACGAGAGGTAGGTCACAAACACGAAGCATTGGGGGGGCTTACCCTTCGCGAATACGACTGACTCCTCGCGAATGCGTTGCTTTGGGGAGAGGCTGGGGAAGGCAGGATGGTCTTCATCGCGAACGCAGACCTGGGGACGCGAATGCAAAGGCAGGATGGAGAATAAGCCTTCACGAACACGATGCAGATCTCGCGAACACGAAGGCCAACTGTCTAGTGCTCTTCGCGAGCACATCAGGTGGTTCGCGAACGCGAAGAACGCCTGACGCTCAGTTATTTAAAGTGCTAAAGTCGGGAATTAGGCATTTTTCACCATTTTTGAAAGCTAGAGCTCGGAATAGAGAGAAATTTGAGGAGATTTTCATCCCAACTTTATTGGTTAGAAAATTTTAACTAGTTTTGATGTATTTCCATAATCACCCATTACTTTTTAACCTTAATATATGAATTTCATGATATTTTGCGATTGGGTGTTTGGGTGGAAATTAGGAATTTTGCGAAATTGAGATTAAGACCTCAAATCATGGTCGGATTTCAAAACAAATTATATAACCGGGCTCGGGTTGAATGGGTAATCGGGTTTGGTATGAATCTCGGGTTTTGACCAAGCAGGCCCGGGGTTGGTTTTTGTTGACTTTTATCAATTTCATTCAAGATTGAATCTTTTTTCACTTGTGGGTAGTTTCTAAAGCTTATTTTGAATTATTTGAACTATATTTAGGCTGGATTTGATCGGTTTGGAGGCTAATTCTAAAGGAAAAGCCGTGATTGAGCATTGATTTTTTGTTACGGAAAGAGGTAAGTATTGTGGTTAACATTGACTTGAGGGAATTAAGACTTGATTGGTTTATTTTCTATACTTGATTTATGTGTGTGGACGTCCTATATGCCAGGTGACAAGTGTATATGCATAGTCACAGATTAAGCATGCAGATTGAGATATTTATTTATTGTCTTCAATTGTTTCATGCTTTCATTTAATCCATGTTATTACTTGTTACATGCTTGAATTGTTACTTGTCCTTAATTGTTAAATTCATGCTCTATCTGTTACATGCCTTAATTGATAATTATTTTCATATTTCGTGCCGTTATTTATTGTCTGCATTTACTTGCTTTGTGATTTAGTATGTTGTTAGATAGTTATTTATTCACTTTATGAATTTAATTATGTAATTTCCCTTATTGTATTTATTTTGGGATACGCCGTAATTGGTTGTAGTTTATATATGTAATTTACATTGTTTGGGATCGGATTTTGCGTCGGAACGGTATTGATATTATTGTGTGGGGTCGGGTTGCACGTCGCAACAGATATTGGTATTATTGTTTAGGATCGGGTTGCACGTCGCAACAATGTTTATATGTATATTTGTGGATCAGGTTGCGCGCCGCAATGGAGAAGAATTTATTATTTATATATTTGTGCATCAGGCCGCGCGCCGCAATGGAGAAGACTTATTATTTATATATATTTGTGGATTGAGTTGCGCGCCGTAACGGAAAAGACTTATTTCATTGTGTTTGAATGTTGTTACTATATCCGTGTTGATTTGAGAAGTTTAGCCCAAGTGTTATTTTGGGGCACTCTATTATGTGCTTTCAGTTCTGATTTTATGTTAAATTCATGTTTTCTCTATTTCTACTAGTATTGCTTTTATATTCGTTTAGGTTTAAAGTGAGTGCCTTGTTACAGCCTCATCACTACTTCGTCGAGGTTAGGCTCGACACTTATAGAGTACATATGGTCGGTTGTACTCATACTACACTTCTGTACTTTTTGTGCAGATTTTGGTGTTGGTCCCAGCAGCAGTTAATGGAGGCTTGCTTGAATTAGTTTTTTAACAGAGACTTTAGGTATAGCTGCTCGGCTATCGCAGTCCTGAAGTCCCCTTCCTTATCTAGTTTTACTGTTTATTTCGTTTTAATAGTTGTATTTTTATTCAGACATTTGGTTGTAGCACTTCTAGTATGATCGTGTACTTGTGACACTAGATTCTGGGATTCGATTAGTCAGCGCGTGAAGTTGTTATATCTATTTTGAATTTCTACAGCTTTATTTCTTATTAAATTATTTTCAAATTGATTTTAAAATGACTAATTGTGCACTAATGTTGGCTTGCCTAGTAAGTGTATGTTAGGCGCTATCACGGCTCCGCGATAGGGATTTCAGATCATGATAAGTTGGTTTCAGAGCACTAGGTTGACTAGGTCTCACGAGTCATGCAAGCTTAGTAGACTCTGGATGATCGGTATAGAGACGTCTGTACTTATCTACTAGAGGCTATAGGCTTTAGGAAAAATTTCACTTCTTTCCTTCTCTATCGTGCGATTTTATTCTATTAATGAGTTTGAGTTATTTTATTCTTGTTCTCTCACAGATGGTGATGATACGCACAACATCCACAACGGTCCAGGAGCCGGGGCCCCAAGTTGCAGCTACTGCCAGGGGTTGGGGCCGAGGTAGAGGCGGAGCTTAGTCTAGCGCACGCGTAGTAGCACCTGTTGCAGAGCCTCAGATCGAGCAGGAAGAGGAGATCCCTGCTCATACTGCACCAGTTGGACTAGCTCAGGTCCCGGAGGGGTTCATAACCACCCCCGTACTTCAAGATGCTCTAGTCCGCCTGGTTGGCCTTATGGATAGTGTGGCCCAGGCTGGAGCATTTTCTATGGCACCAGCGGTCTCTCAGGCTGGGGGATGAGCCTAGAATCCCGCTACTCACATACCAAAGTAGATGGCTCATGGATATCAGACTCCGGCGGTCCCAGCAGTTGGAGTAGTTCAGCCTGTCATTGCTACTCAGCCCATAGAGAGGCCGTCATCCGAGGGGCTGAGAGGTTGGACAAGTTCACTAAGTTATTTCAGTTCGTTTTGGTGGCACACCTTCTGAGGACCCACAGGATTTCATAGATTGTTTCCACGAGGTGTTGTGCAACATGGGTATTGTGGAGTCTAATGAAGTTGATTTCGTTCTATTTCAGATGCATGGTTCTGCCAATAGGTGGTGGCAGGAGTATATTCGAGGCAGACCAGTAGGTTCACCTCTACTCACTTGGGATCAGTTCTCACAGCTATTTCTGGAGAAGTTCATTCTTTTTACTCTGAGAGAGGAGTACCGCAACTAGTTTGAACGCCTCCAGCAGGGTACATGACTTTTACCCAGTGTAAGACCAGGTTCGTTGATTTATCTCGCCATGCAGTCGTATTGATTCCTACTGAGAGGGAGAGGGAGAGGAGATTAATTGATGGCCTTACTTTTGATATCAGGCTATAGATGGCCAGACAGACTGAGGATGACATTTCTTTCAACTAGGTTGTGGAGATTTCTAGATGGATCGAGAGGGTTCGTGGTCAGGGTAGAGAGACGGCATCTGAGAAGAGGCCTCGTCATTTCGGTGGTTTCGATGGCGCCTTATCTGGAGGCCAGCATTCTTTTGATAGAAACCATCCTATCAGGCCGGTCCAATCATCACTTCAGGCATCACACGGTGCTTCAAGAAGTCGTGGTTCTTATGGGTCTCATCCTGAATAGTTAGCCTACATTGCACTTCCAGCTCCCGTTAGTGCATCGCTGATTCAGAGCTATCACAATGGTTATCCAGACCGTTAGGGTCAGCCCTAGATTCAGCAACCACAACAACTGAGATAGTGCTTTGAGTGTGGAGGTACGGGTCATATGAGAAGGTACTGTCCCAGACTTCAGAGTAGTGTGCCTCAGCAGGGTTCTCATGTAATGGTTCCGGCACCGGTTTCTCCACCGCTCGCTCAGTCAGCTAGAGGCGGGATCAAGTAGCTAGAGATGGTAGTCAGGCCGTTAGAGGTGGAGGCTAGCCAGTTAGAGGCTGTCCGAGAGGCGGAGTCCAGAGTAGTGGGGCTCAGCCTCGTTTATGCATTCCCAGCTAGACATGAGGCAGAGTCCCCCGATGCGGTCATCACATGTACTATTCTATCATAGAGATGCATCACTTTTATTTGATCGGGGTTCCACTTATTCATATGTGCTATCCTATTCTGCTTCATATTTGGATATATCTCGTGATTATTTAAGTGCTCCTATTTATGTGTCTGCGCCTTTTGGAGATTCTATTGTGGTAGACCGGATATATTGTGTTAGTTTGGTCACTATCGGGAGCTATGATACTAGGGTAGACCTTCTACTTCTTGATATGGTGGATTTTGACATGATCTTAGGTATGTATTGGTTGTCACCTTATCATGCTATTTTGGACTGTCACGCCAAAATTGTGACGTTAACCATGCTGGGGTTTTCTGGATTGGAGTGGAGAGGGACTCCTGGCCATTCTACTAGAAGGGTCATTTCTTATGTGAAGGCTCGGTGTATAGTAGAGAAAGGGTGTCTGGCATATTTGACCTACATCCGTGATCCTAGTGCGGAGATCCCTTTCATGGGTTCAGTGCCAGTTGTGCGTAAGTTCCCTAAGGTGTTTCCTACAAATTTGTCGGGGATGCCACTCGAAAGAGATATTGACTTTTGCATTGACTTGGTTTCGGGCACTAAGCCTATTTCTACCGCACCATACCGTCTGGTCCCATTTGAGTTGAAAGAATTGAAGGAGCAAGTTGCAGGACTTGCTTGACAAGGGATTCATTAAACCTAGTGTCTCGCCTTGGGGTGCACCAATGTTTTTTGTGAAGAGAAGGGTGGAACGATGAGGATGTGTATTGATTATCGGCAGTTAAACAAAATCACTATCAAGAACAAGTATTTGTTGCCGAGGATTGATGACTTATTTGACTAGCTTTAAGGTGACAAGGTGTTTTCAAAGATTGACTTGAGATCTGGCTACCATCAGTTGAAGATTAGGGCATTGGATGTCCCTAAGATAGCTTTTCAGACTCGGTATCGTCACTACGAGTTCTTAGTGATGTCATTTGGCTTAACTAATGCCCTAACAACCTTTATGGATTTAATGAACGGGTGTTCAAGACCTATTTTGATTTTTTTGTTATCGTCTTCATTGAGTATATTTTGGTTTACTCCTGCAGCCTAGAGTAGCATGAGCAGCATTTGTGTATCGTACTTCAGACTCCGGGGGATCATCAGTTATATGCCAAGTTTTCAAAGTGTGAGTTCTAGTTGGACTATGTTGCCTTTTTGGGCCATGTTGTATCTTCCGAGTGCATTAAGGTGGACCCTAAGAAGATTGAGGCAGTTCAGAACTGGCCGGACCTACTTCAGCTACAGAGATTCGGAGCTTCTTGGGTTTAGCGAGTTATTATCATTAGTTTGTGAAGGGGTTTTCATCTATATCATCCCCGTTGACCAAGTTGACCCAAAAGGGTACTCTTTTCAAGTGGTCTGGCGAGTGTGAGTTGAGCTTTAAGAAGCTCAAGACCGCATTGACTACAACCCGAGTGATGGTGTTGCCTACTGGTTCGGGATCTTATACTGTATATTGTGATGCATCATGTATTGGGCTTGGCGCGATATTGATGCAGGACAGTAGGGATTGCCTATGCGTCTCAGCAATTAAAGGTTTATGAGAAGAATTACCATGTGCATGATTTAGATTTGGCAGCTGATAAGTGTGGATTTTGACTATTTATTAACACCTTTTTACTTTTGTTTTAGTCCGAAAGTATTGATTTATGTTACCGAAATTAATGAAAGTGTGAAAATTGCAGGAACGTTGGAAGTTTGAGCGCCTATGATGAAATCCGACTCAAAAAGGAGTGTTTCGACTCACAAGGCAAGAAGGAGCGCAGAACTTAAGAAGTGCGGTCTACATAATAAAGTGTGGACCGCTGAATTTCATCTGCAGCCACATATCAAGCAAAAGAACACAACAGAGTTTTAGCCAATGTGCGGACCGCACGTGAATTGTGTGGCCACAGAACAAGGTCTGCACTGATAAATGATTCAAAGTTCAGAGAGTCTGCAAAACACCAAGACCTGAAGCCCTGCTGAAGTGCGGACTGCACAAGAATTATGTGGCCGTAGAAGATGCTTTGCAGCCGCAATCCAGAATTGTGCGGCTGCAGAATCCAAGACCCTGCCAGCTGAATCAATTTGCGGACCGCACATAGAATTGTGCAGCCGCAGAACCTCGAGGGGCATTTTTATCAGCGAATTTTGGGCCATTATAAATAAACGAGTTTCACAATTTTAAGTCAAGTTTCAAAGTTTGAGCTGCTGTAACCATTACATTTTGCCATTTTAGGAATTTTGTGATTGTTTTAGGTCTTAAACATTATATTTTACCATTCTAATCTTAGATTATGAGTTTAATTAGCATTTCTTCTTTATTTTCTTCAATTCTCACTATGAGTAGCTAGATTCTTACTAGGGTTGTGATCCAACCCTAGTGCGAAAACCTTATGGGTACTTAATTTAATGCTTGTTTATGATTGGATGTTGATTATTTAGCTTAGATTATGCTTCAATTTTAGAATTAATGGTTGCAAATATTGATTCATGCCTTTTTGACTTGGTCTGTACTTGAGAAAGAGGGACCTAGTCTAGTATAACTTCGCTAACAAGGAATTGTGCTAATTGAGGGTTTGATTAGCCTAATTAAAGGATTCAAACTAGAGATAGTGATAACCCAACTTGAGCTCATATCAACTATTTTGTTTGGTACCCATTTGGGCTTGATAAATCCAAACTTGAGATAGTTATTCCATATGCTTTTGTTAAGTGTATACTCCTAAGACTCATTGTAACTCCCTGTGGAAATCGACCCCGACTCTTGTTGGGTACTATTCTTCCAACGACCGTTTCCACTCACTATTGAGTGCGGATTGAACGTGAATCAATTTTGGCGTCATTGCCGGGGAGTTAACACGGTGTTAGCTATATATTTGGGTTTGTTTCTTTTGGAATATCTTCTTTTCCTTTCGTGTTACTAACTTGTGTGAGAAATCTTAGGTACAACCATGGCGAACAATGAGCTCGAAAATTTGCCTTTGGGGGATTTGGATGCGGATGAGGAGCAAGTAGAGGAGGTACCTCATGAGCCACAAGCCAATCGGAGAGGTCGGGTACCTCATGACAATGTGCCCATTCCACCCCTACCTCTACCACGAGCGGCTCCATACTGGATATTGCCCAACGAAGGTTATGTTAGTGCAATAGTCCCACCTCGTATTAGGGCAGGAAACTTCCAAATCACCAATGTGATGCTTACTTTGCTTGAGAAATGGGGTTTCTTCACCGGCGCTCCAGCACAAAATGCTTATAAACGTTTGAAGGGGTTTGTGGACACTTGTTGGGGGAGCAAGCAAACAAATGTCTCTGAGGATACATTGAGGCTAAGGCTTTTTCCCTTCTCTCTAGGGGGAAAGCTTTAGATTGGTTGGAACAATTGTCAAACCATTCAATTCACACTTAGGATGAGTTGGCGGAAAAGTTCATTGCTAAGTTTTTCTCTTCCGGACACATGGCTACACTTCGAAATGAGATCTCAACATTCAAGCAAGAGCCGAATGAACCACTACACGAGATATGGGAGCACTATAGAACTAT
>MCJB01052067.1:0-18381 GCA_002018475.1 Nicotiana obtusifolia | reverse complement strand
GTGCACATACATATACATATACAAATCCGTGGAAGCGTATTAACATACTTTAGACATAAGGTTTACAAACATACATACCCAATATTTGTCCCTATACTACTGACATTGTCTATGTCTAATGAGCCTCTATGAGAATAAACACAAAAGATCCTATGTCGAAACAGGGCCCCGACATGCCCAAATTATCTACACAAAATGCATACCCAATTATAGCAAGTCCGAAAGATGAATCTTGCTATGCTTGCTGAACTGGTGACCTACTGCAGTGGGGGAGCTCCGTCTGCCAATCTATTAGGACCTGCAGCACGATATGCAGCGTCCACAAAATAAAGGACGTCAGTACGGAAAATGTACTGAGTATGTAAGGCGGAAACACAACATAAGAGCAGTAATATAGGCATCAGGATAGAGACAGACAACTCACAACGACGGAATTGCCTCTGAGGGCAGCTAACCATAACATTATCATTATAACATCGATTTCCATCATTACAGAGATATATATTCTCCCTTACGAGGTTTGCCAGTTTCATGTACATTTGTTGTTACCGGTCACATTACTTAATCGTTACTTTAGACCCAATACCTGTGCCGATGCGGGCTTGCCATTCTCATATTCATTAATTGTTACCGCAACCGTTTACATAACCGTTACCTCATACAATCACACACATGCCTCTATAGGGCTCATAATCATACCCGGCCATTTCTAGGCACGGTCACAACTTCCCGGCCATTATTAGGCTCGGTCACAACTACCCGGCCATTATTAGGCTCGGTCATCATGACATATGCCTCTGTGGGCTCGTACCCGGCCATGCTAGGCTCGGTCACAACTACCCGGCCATTATTAGGCTCGGTTATCATAACATATCAATCAAGCACACACACAGATTCATTCGCATCATACATTTCAATCTTATTTACGGACTGGTGTTCTTGATTTGTTACATTTATTACCCTTCTTTCTCACATAATTTAGAATGCCTTTTTAACAATAAAACTATGGGGCTCAAGGACTTCTATCAACGTTATCACCATGCACCGAGAATAATCAATCCGTGAAGGGAAGAACATCATACGCAATACTAGCTTCTAAGAATAGAATATTCTTTGGGGCTCATTCGGACATTGTATCCGATAGGAATCGTGCAAAAGAAAGAACGGTATAGTCTTACATACCTGGTGCTTATTGTGTCGGCTCTTGGCTACGCAATTTGCCGCAATTCTTTAATCTTGCATGTGAATTATTCAGCCTTCTTCCTTGATCCCTCAATTTCTAGGTCTTTGTCCTCAATGGGGTTTGTAGAAGGAGCAGGGATTTAGTTGTTGTCCCTCTATGTTCTTCAATTCCTTTGTTTACTTCCGTCAACCTTCAATCGAGGGTTTGAAAGAGGGGAATTTTGTGGCTTTGATGCTAGGGCTTGAGAGAAGTCTTTGGGGCTTTTCACTCTTGCTGGGAATCAAAAAAATGAGGAAGGGAGGGGTTTGGGGTCCCTTTTATAGGTCTAGTTGTAAGAAATTCTCGGACCTGAAAAGGTCAAAAATGCGATCGCATACCCGTCGTAGACAGGTATGCGGTTTGCATTTTGGTCGCAGATCTTGCCTTAAAATTCTGTCGCATTATGCGACGCAGAAGGGGCCAGAATGCGGTTCGCATTTTCAAAATGCGATCGCATTTCTGGTCGCATTTGGGACATTGGTTTGGCCCAGTGTTCTGCCTCATTCTGCAATGGGGGTGTTAATTCTGCGATCCGTATTTCAGTTCTGCGGTACGCATTTTGGCCGCATTTTTGACATAGCTTTAGCCCAGAACTCTGTTCCATTCTTTAATGGAACATGTCAGTTCTGCGATCGCATTATGGTTATGCGGTCCGCATTTCGACTGCATTTTGACACTTTTGTTCTTTTCTTAACTCTAAACCATTTTCCGGGTTCTTGGTCCCTTTTTACGTAAACTACCCCTTTTTTCCTAGTTAAATGTTCGTATTTTACGGGTTGTAACACCATGTCCGAGACAGTGGGTTGAACAGCGTCAAGGTTACTATCCCTGCTTTCAAAGGAACTAGTGATCCTGACCGATTTTTAGAATGGAAGCATCAAGATGAGCGGATATTTGAAATTAATGATATGTCTGAGGAGAAGAAGGCTACATATGCCATTGCTGCTTTCGAGTCCTATGCTTTGACTTGGTGGGAGGCTGAGAAAAGATCCAGAGTTAGGCATAACCAACCGGCACGCATAACATGGATAGATTTGAAGCAAATAATGACTCGTAAATATGTGAACCCATGGCACAAGCAAGAATAGTTACGGAAGTTGTATGATTTGAAACAAGGGTTGAAGTCCGTGGAAGAATACTATGATGACTTTGAGAAGATTCTTCTATCACTTGACATGGAAGATGAAGAAGAAAAAGAGGCTATTATCCGATTCAAGAATGGGTTGAATAATGAAATCTCCAATCAGTTGAGACTACATGTGTTCATTGCTCTTCATGATGTGTTCTTAGCTGCCATTGAAGCCGAAAAGATGATTAAAGAAAGCCGGGCAGCTCGATATAGAGGGGGTTCCGATTCCACTATCATACGTCGAAACAAAGAGTGGAAGACGCCGAACACTGGGGGAGCAAGCCAAACCCGAGAGCCTACAGCAAGCCAAAATCGAGAGCCTAAGAAACTAGCCCAAGTTGCGGCACCTGGGGTTGAACCTAAGGGGTCCGGAGGTAATTCTAAGACTCAACTCAATTCTCCTAGCGCATCTTCTTTTCAGTGTCACAAATGCAAAGGCTATGTGCATTTCGCTAAGGATTGTCCAACATGGAGGACCATGTTAATTCTTGATGATGGATCTGTGTGTGAAGAAGAAAGTGAAGAAGAGATTGAGGATGATAAGGGGGCAGAATTGGTTGAGTGTGGCGAGGAAGAGTTCGAAGAAGAGGGTGTGAATATGTTCTTAATGGTACGTAGGAACTTGAGCACTATGAACGTACAGGAGGAAGGAGATATGCAGCGTGAGAACTTGTTTCATGCTAGATGTAGGGTGAAAGGAAAGGTGTGCTCGATGATAATAGATTCCGGAAGTTGCGCTAATGTAGTAAGCCACACGTTAGTGACTCAACTTAGTATACCTACGAGGAAACATCCCTATCCTTATCGATTGCAGTGGTTGAGTGACTGTGGTGAATTAAAGGTAGTAAAGCAGGCACTCATTAAGTTCAAGGTGGGAGCTTATCAGGATGAAATCTTGTGCGATGTGGTGCCTATGCAGGCGTGCCATTTACTATTGGGCAGGCCTTGGCAGTTTGATAGATGTGTTGATCATGATAGAAGGGCCAACACTTATACGGCCAAGCTGGAGGGCAAGAGTTATGTACTTAAGCCCTTGACAACTAAACAAGTTAGTAATGATTACAAACGCATGCAAGAGCTGAAAGAGACGGCTAAAGCTAAGGGTGTTTGTCTAGTTCATAAGGATGTTTTCTTGAGTTCTAATGATGAAGTTTCTACTAACGTTCACCTCTTGCCTAGTGTTGTTGATGATGTTTTACAGGAATATGTGAACATGCCGCGAGGAGATGGTTCATTCCAAGTGTTGCCGAAGATCAATAACAATGCCTATATTATAGACCTGTCAGGTAGTGCCTCTTTGAAAGATGAAGATGGTTTAATTTCGAGGACGAAATTCTCTCAAGAGGGGGAGAATAATGCAAATAAATTTGATCAAATGTTATCAATGCCATCTATGAACAAGACAAGAAAAGGCGTTGGTTAGTCTTGGAGAAGAGCCAAGCGTCCATAAATCTTACTATGGACGAATCTTGTGTTCAAGATGTACATTTGTGTTTATGTTGTATTATTGTGTAGTTATTGAAGAAATTAATTCTTACTTGTTTAGTCCTGCGTGACTATTCTTTAAATTAGCCAAATTGTGACCATTTTGTTAATTAGTTGTTTCCTAGTTGATTTAGGTTAACTAGTTATTCTTTTCCTAGTTGAATTAGGTAAAGGCTCATTCTATATAATCCTAAACACTTCATTATTTCGATACCTTTTGACATTATTATCAATCAAAAAACGGCAGCACATTGCTCCCAAAATCGTGTGAATTAACTTGTCCCATTTTGGTGTGATTCAAAATTGAACTTGTTCCTTTGTTTGATCGAACAGTTTGCAAGACCATTGTTGTCTTGAGGGTTGTTCGTATAGTATAGGTACTCCGTGACTTCATCAAGAAGGTAAGTAGACTAGTTCCTACTTGTTGTCTTGATAGTTCATTGAGCGTCTTACTTCTATCTTTTGTTTTCTTGTTTCAACTTTTTATATTGCATCAAGCTGGAGGTGAATTTAAAAGGAAAAGCGGTATTAGAGTGTTGAGCTTGTTCTAAAAAGAGATAAGTATCTTCATAAACCTTGACTTGAGGGAATTAGGTTGTAATTGACTTGCTTTCTCTGTGCAAATTGTGGTGGGGGCGATGTATATATGTGGTGATAAGTGTATATGTGTCATCCATGGTTATAGCATGCTGCGGTAGAACTACTCTAATCCATGCCTGGTTGTGTCATGTATTACTCTCTTAAGCTATGATGAAGTGTGAAAATGCTTGGTTTTTCACATGTTAAGGACAATGATTAGCCTTTTTTGCTAGATGTGAGCGAGATGGATGTTGAAATATCGATTTTCCTATTGAACCTTGGTTCTGCTTATCTTTTCCATGGCACATTATGCTTGTCCACCTCCCATTTTGTATTTAATCACTCTATATGCTTGAGGTTGATACACGTGTATTCTATAAGTGTGAGAATTTTTACGCCATAGGTATTCCCATGTGGATTGGTACGTTGGATCGGGCTACACATTGCAAGGATGCTATAATTGGATCAGATTGCTTGCCAAAATAATGTTACATTTGGACCAGTCTGCAAGCTGTGATGTTATATCCATTTGATAAGGATGCACGCTGAAACAGTATTGAGATGGGATCGGGCTGCACGCTGCAAAGGATGTGATATCTGGTGTTTATTTCTTGTCTATTTCTTAATCTTTGTAGAATTGGTTCACAAGGTTCTTCCTATGAAGTTCTTTTGTAGGACTTGCCTAATTGTTCTTCTACTTTAAACTATTATTGTTGATAGTTTCTCTACTGTTTGCTTTTTGATTTTTAATTGTACGAGTTTATAAAGTGAGTGTCGTTTCTTATCCTTGTCCCTACCTTGATGAGGTTGGGCTCGATACTTACTGAGTACATAGGGTCAATTACACTCATACTACATTTTTAAATTTTTTGTGCAGATTTAGGTAGTGGTACCAGCGGAGTTCCAAAGGTGCTTAGTCGTTACTAGTTGGAGACTTGACCTAGTGCTGCATGCTCATTCACAAGCTTTGATGTTAACCTCATTATCCTTTTCTATTATTTACTTGACCCAGACAGTATTGTATTTATTTCAGACCTTGTATATAGCACTATGTAGAGCTATGCACTCAGTGACACCAGTCTTGGGGAGTGGTATTAACAGTTGTGGTGGTTGTGAACTTATTATGCTTATTTAGGAGTTTTTACTCTTTATTTATGATATTATGCTAGATGTTTAATTCTACTTTTATTATTGTCATGAAGTGTTTGTATCACGACCCAAATCCCACTGGAGCCATGATAGCGACTAACACTGGTTGCTAGGCAAGCCAACAATAAATATTCAGAAATAACCGTAACAATAATAATTAATACTCCCTAAAAGAGGAATGGTATAAATAACTGAAGTTAGAATGTCAATACAAATGAATCCCCCCACCGTTCCCAAAACAATTTGGTGTCACCGAGTATATGAGCTCCATAGAATACTATAACAAAGTAAACAGAAGTGCTACGTCGAAACCCCCAAGCAAATCCGGATATAGCTCACTGGCAACCTCCGCTATCAGCAGCACATGGACCTGCACACAAAGTGCAGAGAATAATATGATTACAAGAGACTACATGTACTCAATAAGTAGCAAGACTAACCTCGAGCAAAATGAAGTGACGAGCTTGGCAAGGTCAGGTGATCACGTTCCACCACTAACAAAAATAATAATAGCAGAATAATAACATATAGAGAAAAGCAGCACAAATAACAACATGCTTGTCTTAACAAAATTGGAGGAGAAATAGGCATGCTTTTTAAATATAACAGTCAAGGCATCAACTTCTACGTAATTCAGTCAGACATGTATTTAACAAGATAAAATTGTAATGTCAAGCTCTAAATATTAAGTAGAAACATGAAATACAATTTCGCATGAGAAAAATAGCAACTCGATGTTTGCATGTCAGCTATACATGCCAAATCAACAAATATAACAATTTAATGATCAAGTATACAAAATCTCAGTACATTGAAAGTGCCTGGCACACATTGCCCCTCAATCATAATCCCAGCACTCTTACGGTGCCTGGCAAGATGCTGTGGATCCTCATATAAACACCTATACACACTCTCAGCACTATATGACTGCCTGACATAAGTCCCTCACCCAGCACATAACGTGTCTCTACACTCATAGGGCCCAAAATAGCATGGGTTATCACCCAACCCTGAAGGGGAAGATCCTAGCCCAAACACTGATCGGATCAAAGTCAATGATCATCATAACTCTACCTAATATGGCATGGCGCTTGCATCACCTCACTATCAATACCACTTACCTTAATATGGACCCTAGTGTACCTATCACCTCACTATCAATATCAATACGACTCTATGGCCCAAGATCAGTCATCAATCAACTCAAGTTTCAGGATACTCACATTTCACAGTACCAAAGTTAAAATACCGCACAAAAATATTCCAATGTGCCACAACTTAGCTCAAACCCCTGTTACATAAATAAGGACACCAACAACATGTGAGATAACACATAGAAAGTGCACAGAGATAGATATAACATGCGCTTGTAATATCATAAGTGAAAATAAGATTACAATTAAGGCAAACAGTCACACATTGCAAAAACAGCCCTATCATGTCTCAAATAGATAAGCACATAGCCTAGACATGATTTCTCGCCCGAATAATAGCCCACGTAATCATACAAGTGGAGAAAGCACGAAATGAAAGAAGAATGATAGAAAAATATGGCATATAATGGCCTAAGAACTATCCGGATCATGAATAACCACAATGCATGCATATACGCTCGTCACGTTGGATATACGCCAACCCCAACAAGTAGCGAATATCATAACCAATGAGGAAATTACCCTCAAATCAAGCTTAAGCAAGATACTTACCTTATCCGGGCTAGTCTTCAACCTCGAATCGCGTCAAAACCTCGATCTAGCCCTCCAATCGCGCAAACCCTAACCAAACATCATCTAACCAAGTCAACAATGCCTTGAGAAGAGATCCCAAGCCATAAAGCTTTGATCTTTAAAGAAATTATCAAAAGCCAACATAGTCAACTGAAGCCCACATGCTCGAAATCCGAAACCAATACCAAAATTTGATGACCCATAATCTACGAGTCTAAATATGTAATTAGTTTCCAAAACTGAGTCCAAATCGATGCTCAAATTCCCAAAACACACTCTCTTGTGGTGTCGGAAAAAATCCCAAACCTTTCTAAATATCAAGTTTTAGGTGTAGAAATCCATCGTTAAGCAAGAAATAAAGCAAAATTCAAGTGAAAATTGCTTACCTCCAATGTAGTAGTGAAATTACTCTTCAAATTCTCCTCGGCTCGAAGTCTAGGGCTTAAAATATGGAATAACGGGCAAAAAGCCCCGAAAATAGCAACATAAATAATCTATACAGTAGTGAAATAGACAATTGTTACATCACCATACGTCTAACTCCTCACTACTACCTAGGTACAATTAGTTATCATTCTAGGATGACTAAGAGTACATGCTTTTTCTTTTGGGAGGTAAGATTTATGTCCCCTCCATCTTTGTACTTTGTTTCAATTAATAAAAACTATATTTTAGCAAAAAAAGAAGAAAGGAAAACATGATAGCGGCAAAGCCATTGCGATTCACCAATCCACACTGCCCATGAATCCCTTCTACATGAATGCAGATAGAGTCACGCGAGCATGATGGCCAACTGGCCCCAAGCTACATGAACGCGGAAGACCAGCCGCAAATGCAACCTGTACTGATGGCTGACCCCCAACACATCGCGAACGGGATGGCTGATGCGCAAACGCGATAAACATCGCTCACAAAAACGAGCTTCCCCTAATGAGAACGCGATGCATAAACCACCAGGGACCTGAAAACACACTTCACGATTGCAAAGATCCTACCTTGATCGTGATGCTTATCAGAATTGCACTAGAATCAGCAATGCAGCCAAAATGGTCTGAAACCACCTAGAACCATACCCGGGCCCCACAGGATGCAATCCAATCATGCCAACAATTCCTAATACAAATATCCAAACATATCCAAAGGTTAAAAATGCCACAAATGACATCTAAATGGATAATCGATAATCAAAATCATCCTCTTAACTTTAAGAACATCCAACTTGCAACAAAGCGTCCGATTCATGCCTAATCAATCTGAATTCTACAAACTTTTCACACAAGTCCCAATGACAAAATGAACCTATTCCTACTTGCAAAACAACAATATGAGCCTGATACCATCAATGTTAACTCCCGATCGAACTTATAAACTCTCCAATTCTTAAAATCACCAAGTCTCAGCAAATAGACCCAAAAGCTTTTTGGACTATCAAAATTCCAAACTTAAGCCAAGGTTCAAATAACCATATGAACCTATTGAAACCATCAAATCCATTTCCAAGGATGTTTACTCAAATGTCAAACTTTGGTCAATTCTTCCAACTTAAAGCTTCTGAATTAAGAATTACTCTTCCAAATCAACTTCGGGCATCTCGAAAACCAAAACCACCCATACACGCGAATCTTAATGAACCATACGAAGCTTCTCAAGGTCTCAAACTGCCGAACAAAATGCTAAAGCTCAAAGTGGCTGGTCGGATCTTTACATTCTCCCCCACTTAAATATACGTTTATCCTCGAACATGCCAAAAGTTGTTCCAATGTATCCAAAATCACTAAATAACTCATCATACATATATCCATGGATGATCCCACGTCACCTCAATCCATATGATCCCATCAACACAATCCTGATTGAAAATTCTTCCTTCAACCTTAGCTTGCAATCCTTATAACCTAATTCGAACTTCTGGAGCTCCCTTAACATCCGATTCTTATACACATATGTATATATGTATGTATGTGTGTATACACATACACACACAAAAAATATCGATCTCAATAAGCCGTACCAAAGCATAATCATACTCCCAAGATATAGTACATGATGTACCGCATAACTCATATGCGCATAGCAATACCTTCCGGCCACAATAGCTGCTCATTACCAAACCCGACACCGTTAAAATAAGCTATAACACATGAAACCTTTTCCAAGCCTCGCAATACTGCAATGATGAAAAAAATGTGTGGAAACTTATAAACATCTGTCAAATCAATAAGTCATGGAGTTCTCATGCTCAACAAGAACCATTATCAAATTCAGAGCTTATTAGTGATATTCTTCTTCTAAACACACATAATACAATCCGATCCTATTAATTCAAGGTCCAATAACCTCACCTCACCCAGTACAAGCTGCTCGGCCGACATGCCACATCAAATACCATCAAAACCACATACGACGTGATCCATGCTGCAACAAGAAACCGCTCGAATATGATCAATAATGGGTAAAAAAAAAGAACCAAACGGGAACTATCCAACAAGTTTAACATATGCAACATTAAGAGTATACTGCTACGCATCCATCCCAAGTGGGAGAAAAAAAAACTCAGAACGAGCACAAGGAATCATATCTACATGGGAATACCCACTGAATCAAAATGTTCATACTCACTAAACATGTGTGCAACCGCAACAAGCATGTATAGTGCCTAAACATAACCGTGAGAAGGCAAATAGACTAACACACTATGGAAAAGCCAAGCACAACTAAAATGCAATAAGCAAATCAACATCTCAAAAATAATCTTGCTTAAATATTGTCACAAGGCCCAAACAGGACCCCAACATATGTGTGAATAACCAAGTAGTCTCACAATCCATCATACCATAAAGAGGTAACACATGAAATAAATCAAGGGATGAATAGCATTAATTCCTACTGATGGCACGCCCATAAAAAATGCTACACTGAATGAGTGAAATCCAATCTAGTATAGAGTACACATTCTCGAACGAACGACTCACGAAGTGTGAAACCCAACAAGAAGTCTAGTGTCTGTTTGGTACCAAAGAAAGAGAGTTGGTTTCTATATTACTATTTCAGTTTTGATTTCTTTGAATTAAAAAACTAAGCAACAAGAGAGTATGTTGATATTATGTAATAAGTTTATAAGGGACTAAGATTGTGGTTCTCAAATGAAAGCAATGCCAATGGGTGTTGGGTTTAGCTCATTTCAAATCATACAATAAATATCACTATTAAGTCTTTCGAATCTTAAAGTGTATGTTAAAAGCATTCAATCTATCACAAGTTAAATCTTGTTTATGTCTAGTTTGGAGTTATTAGATGAGGGTTACCACAACAAATCCTTACTATTTAATCTTTTCGAAAACCTCAACTTCTCTTTTTAGAGATTATGCCAAAGTTAAAGTGTCACTATCTAATGCCTGTAAAAATTAAACAACATTAAAACGTGAAGTGTGAAACAGACAACATCCACTTCAATAAATCAAGCTTAAAGTATCATACCCATAAACATAACAAACATAAAGGGTCCCACAACTATGGATAGAGTATTCAGCTCGACATAAATATTAAAGAGCAATAACAATGTTTAATAGATATTAAGGCTTACAAAAAATATTGATGTAGATGAAGCCAAAAAGTTGAATATTCTTCGCTAAACGTTCTCCATCAACCAAGAAAAGAGTATTCAAGAAGGAGATAAAAAGTGCTCTAGAAGTGATATATATCCACTACAAGCCCTAAATGTTCCATTTATATGGAACAAAAAGCACGTGCAAAGTTGGACAAAAATATCCTTCAGAGAAATTCTTGGTCACGGAATGGACCGCATAATAGATATGTGATCTGCATGCTTGATGTTCCATTATAGGCTTGACTTTTAGATCAAGATCTGATGTCTCAATGTTGTTTCATGACGCCACATAATGGACCACATATGTGTTTTGCAGTCTGCAAAATCTTTAATTGGCCACGGACCTAAACTTCAACTTTTCTTACCTTTCACCACATGGCAGTTTCTCGACACACATATCATTTATGCGATCTGCAAAATTTACTACAGATTTTACCTTATCAGAACTGTAATTCCTTGTTGCACTCCAAGATCACTTTGTAGCTTGCATCCGTGTTCTGTGGTCCATAGAATATACTGCAGACTTGACTTTCAAAATATGTAATCCTTGGCTACTTGTACGAATGATTTGCGGCTACCATTTCCATTATGCGGTTGTAGAAATGATCGCAGATTGGGTTCATTAATGGACCTGATGATTTTAAGTGTTTTGGATATTTAGCTCTGACTTCCTACAAATCAACAAAATAGCATAAGAAACGACGGATAGTATACCTAAAGGAAAGCAAAAAGTGTGTGCAATTGGCATAGAATATGTCATATTTCGACGGCACATCACACCATACAAACCCTAGTTGATATAAATACATTCTAAAATGTCAATTTGAAGGGGGAGACAGTATTTTGGAGTTACACAAGACCCTTGGAGGCAAGAACACACTAGGAACAAGGAGGATGATTCAAGCACGAGTTTTCCCTCTTCTTCTTCCCATTCAATTGTTTTTTAAAAATTTTTGTATTTTGTTCTCACATACCTTTATGAGTAGCCAATATTATCCAAGGTTTTGTCGGAACCATTTTTAGGATGAATTATTGATATATTTTGATACGATTGTGACTTTGGATATCACCATGTGTTCAACTACGTGCTTATTTAAGTTAATTGAAGAGCTTCCGATAAGTTGTGCCTGTTCCGTGTGTATTTCTTGAGAAAGAATGCATATTTAGGTAGTTTCTGAACAACATCACACCTTAGGTATATGAGAGATCAATATGGTGGGTTTAAAAGCGGGATTAGAGATAAGGAAACTTTAACATACTCGTAGTGAGAAATTTCGAGCTAGAGTAGTTCAGGAGAATATGTATAGTAAATTATTATTAACATGAGTGCTCACGATCTAGTAAATACATCTCGAGAGAATTACGTAAGTTGAGTATAGATAACATATCAATAAGGAATCTGACAACTGGAGAAGTCTTAATTCTAGGCCTCCTTAATCTTGAAGTCAACCCATTCTCTTTAGTTGATAATTTTTCTGCTTTTTAAGATTTGTTCATCAATTAGTTAGAAACAAAGATCTCAATCTTTAAAATTCAAACATTACTTGAACTTGTCTTTCAGTAATAACAAACTATTTTAGCTAATCCTTAGCTCTTTTGTGGGATTCGATTTCAGAGTCTGAAATCGAATTATATTTGCAATGGCCGCTTATACTTAATAAGACTAGAATAAAACGTGATCAAATTTTAGCGTCATTGACGATGACCAATACAATAATGTATTGATAGTAGATGTCACGCCCCAAACCTGGGGTGGTGTGGCCGGCATCCAGTGCCATACTCGGTCGGAGCGTATCACTCTGTAACTATGAGCTACAGAGGGGAACCCTCAACTTAGGGCGACGAGGCCTACCTACAAGCTAACAATATTAATCAAGGCTGATGAGGCCATATTCTGAACCATCTAAAAATAATGTTCTCTCATCTGAGGGGTAAAAATACCAAAACTCATATATATAACTGTGCAGGCTGATGGGATTGCCATTAACGTCTACCACCAGCAGTACCAAATCGAACATGGCACAGGGCTAGCAAGGACACAATACTAACATACAAAATATACAAGACTCGTGTACAAGACTCTAGAGATAACTGAACTGTATCATGGTGGGGACAAGGACTCGACCCACCCATCAAACCTGTATGTATAAAATGGACTCTAAGTCTAGACCTGGTAACTCTGACAGAGTGAAGCTTACCAATCAAGCTGATGTTTGGCTCTGTCTATTGGGAAGGTCTATCCAATTGTCGATCAGAACTAGCATACATGAAATGCAATGTCCTCGGCAAAAAGGACATTAGTACGAAATAATGTACCAAGTACGTAGGGCATTAGAATAACTGAAAGCTGAAACTAAACTTATAATATAATAACTGAAAGTAATTGTGAGTCAAAGATGATCTAAATATATGCTTACCTGTTGATACTTACTCAATTCTCTCAATATAGTGAGTAAACTTGATGTTCGGCCGTATAATGCTCGGTACGGGTAACTGCTCTGCCATAGTAGGATCGCTCAGAGGCGCTCGACAATACTAGGCTTGGTATCTCAGCCATTATGGGATTGCTAATAGGCCCTCGGTACATAATTTACCATCGAACCGGAGGCTGCCCAATAGGGGCCTACCCACCGATTATAGGTCGGTGGTGGTGAAAATTATGTAATACCGTATATATTTATATATAGACCCTCTGCTCTCTTGAATGGAAGAAGAAAATAGTTAACTGAATATGAAGTCCCAACAAGGGAGAAAATTGTAACTTATGAGACTAGGATAATGTACATAATTCAGGAATACGAACTTCTTTTTACTGCACGTTATCAAACGCATGTAATTACGGGAATAATGCAAAAATAAAGGAAAGGCTTAGTGTTAACATACCTTAACCCCGTTGAGTCCTTAGTACCTTCCAAGCAACTCTTCAAACAACTCAACTAAATCTACCATAGCATCAGGAGATTCAAAATCAATGCTTAGTAAAGGCTAAGTCCTTAACTTAAGCTGGTAGCTCGTTTATAAATTCGGGCAACATCTCCACTCTAAAAAGGACCTCATCCAATAGCATATACCAACAACAAAAACCAGAGAAATATGAAGATATGATGCTCAGCTCGTTCACAGTTACGAAAAATAGTCATGCATTTTCAGGTTTAACAGTAAAACAAAAATCTTTCACCAAAATCACCAAAATATGAGTAAATCAGAAAACTGTGATATTTCCCAAAAAACTTTCATACAATAGATAAGATATTTCATTCTCAGATAGGATGAGAAAAGCACATCTATATGCCAACATGTCAATGTGCTTGTGAAAAGAATGTCACAAAACTGTGTAGCACGAGGAAATGTATCTTTATGCCTACATGCCATGTATACATGTCAAATGTAATGCATCAAACTTATGAGCTCATGTACTCACACTTTAAGAGTACTCAATCTCACTGTCTCATAGTCAATCACTCGGTATACTAAATCACTTGGCACCTGGTACCTGCGCTCACTGCTGGTATGCCAGACTCCGGAGGGGTGGATCCTGCCCAAGCGCTAATATAAGCCAAAAAATCCTACTGCATCGTGAAGCCCGATCCTCTCATGAATCAATAAAGCCTGTTGCGGTGTGCAGCCCGATCTTATAAATATCACTCACAATCAGGCCCTCGGCCTCAACACAGTCATCAATCTCTCTAGTCTCTCGGGCTCACAAATCTCATGCCAATCAGTCCAGATAATGATACATGATGTAACAATAAATGTTAACAGAGACTAAGATAGGATATACAAACGAATGAACATGACTGAGTATGTAATTGCATTTTAAGCAATTAACTCAACAACCTAAATGACCTTAGTGGGTCCCAACAGAATACGCATATAGCCTAAACATAATTTCTAACATGGATCATAACTCAATTAATCTAGCACGTAGAAATTTCACGGATAGAAACAAGATTTGGTAACTACACAGTACCATCAACCGAGTCATTATTCACACGGTGAGCGCCTCACGTCGTCACCTAGCATGTGCGTCACCTCAACACCAAACACATAGCACGTATGCTCAGGGATTCATACTCTCAACATCATGTTTCAAAGTGTTACTTACCTCAAAAAGCCGAATCTAATATCGAGCAAGCTAAACAAAACTCTAGAAATGCCATCCCATGCGTACCGACCTCTAAACGACTCGAAACTGGCCAAAATCAACTCAAGAACATCAGCTAATGCCAAAAGAGATAAACCCAATCGATAAAAGGTTGAATCTTAAATAAAAGATCAAAGTCAATCAAAGAGTCAACAAAAGTCAACGTTGGGCTTGCCTTTGATTCCGAATCCAAGCTTTCCTGAGTGAAGCCCGAACCAATACAAGCTCACACGAACAAAAACCAACTGAACCAGAGTCCGATAGCTCAACCAATTCTTCAAAACATTGTTCTTGGGTGTTCAATAACCCAAGAGTCCAACCCACACTAGTTAGGTCCCGTATCTCCTGAAATACTACTCCAAAACTCGCCAAATTCGAGTGTGTTGTTCTCCTAATCTAGGAGAACAATACCCCAAAAGGAATGGATAAATTAATGCCTCTAACTCATTTTTAATGTTTAATATTTATGACAAAACCCTAGGTCTTGATTTAAAGAATTAAAGGGGTTTTCAATTAAAATCATGGATTAAAGCTTAAACCAAGGGAATGAATCAAAGGGAAATACTTAGGTTATCGTTTAGACCTTACCCCATGGAAGAAACTTGAAGAACATCCTTGAATTTTCCCAATCCCAAACTTTCAAGATGAGAAAAACTCTAACAACATTAATAGCCAAAATGCCCAATTGTACTGCCTCGTTTCTTGTAGCAAATGATCTCGAAACCTGCTTTTGATGCATCCAATGGATATCTCGTGAAATTTCAGTAAAGTTAGGCTTTTGAATCACTTCATTTGACCTTATAATGAAGGAGATATGTTGGTTGCAATATTTGGAAATGGTGCAGATTTCTAAATACGAATTTATTGGCAATTTCATAATTAATCTGAAAAATCTGGCAACCAAATTCTTAGTAAAATGACGATAAATTCCTCGTACGATGTTGAAACTTGATGATTTTAGTTGCTATTGTTCCAAAATTACGATACGGATATAATGATTTAGTCGAAACACAAATCAAAGGCCGTTTGCTCAATATGGTAACCTTTATGCTCAAACCGACGTCGTAACCAAAAACAATCACCATACAACCCAAACTTATCCAAAACTCATTGGAATTTAACCACGGACATGTCCAAAATTATTATACAAACTTATTGAAATAATTAAAACCCGATTATGAGTTCGTTTACCCAAAACTCAAATTTTGGCCAACTCTTCCAACTTAAAGCTTCTAATACGAGAATCATTCTTGCAAATCAATCACGAACCACTCGAAAATCGAAATCAACAATACACGGAAGTCATAATACATAATATGAAGCTACTAAAAGTGTCAAACTATCGAATGGAATGCTAAAGCGCAAAATGACCGGTCGAGTCGTTACATATGTTTTGATGTCAAGCGAGTTGTGGAACAAAAGTTGGAAAAGGTCATCACAAGTTACATTCATAAATATGCTATAAATTAGGTCAAATGTGGTAGAGCATTTCTTCCAATACACTTGGAACTTTGGGATGATCCACCTGTCAAATTGAAGATCCACGAGTCTAGTTTCTAACTTATTAAACTGTTCTTCGGTACAACATAGGAGTAGAGAGATATTTGCATTTTCGTAAGATTGCGCAAGCAGCTCGCATTAGGAGCCACTTAGGCGGTGGTCGACCTACTTCACTTTAAGAACAATTTGGACGACCTTTAGTTCTAATTTTTTGACACAACTTTGTCCCTACACTCCTCCTAACACTCCTAAACAGATTCCATAACGGTTTGAAGGGGAATCCAAGCGAGCACACCATATTTCAACTCAAACATTAGTTCTAGAGAAGAACAACACCTCTTTGAGGTTGTGTTGTCATTGAGGATAGTTGTGGCCTGATTTTGGTTGAATGTTCAAGTTGTTGCTACTAGTTAGGATGTGTGTAATAGCCTACTAATTGTGCTAAAGATTTGTTGTATGTTGGTTAATTTGTTATGATGATAAACTACTAGATAATACTTGGATTAACTTGAGATGCTGTTGTTCATGATGGATTATTTTCAAAGTTTCTCTTATGAACTTTAACTAGATTGAATTATGGTAAATAAATTAGCTATGATATTGTTAGTATGGTTATCTTGGTTTGCATGTCAAGGTTTTTAAGGAAATTGGAAACTGGAAAAGGAAATGGCTATATAACACTTGGAAGTTGTCCATAGAAAAGTAAGTTATTTTTAATTATCAGAGCTATTTATTAAAAAAGAAAAATAGAAATGAGAATATGGTATATATGTTGAGTAGTATTTAATATAAAGTATTAAAAATGAAAAAACAACCTTCATTTAGATCACTTAGTTTCCATAATAATCATAGATGGGATCTTTTAAAATGGAAAAGAAAAATAATAAAATGGATTACCTTGACAGAAAGAAATTATTCATTAAGCGAAAAATATAGGAAAGATTCTATTAAACAGTTTAATGAACATAAAACTAATTTCAACCGTTATCTAAACATAAATAAAGAAAATATTAACAGATATACTTGTCAATTCTGAGATAAATATAAAATGAATAAGGAAGAATATGCAGTAAGTAAAAACACATATAGAAGTCAAGAAGGAGTAGAAATAATTATAATACACTCTAATTTAGGTAGAAGATATAAGAAAATAGGAGAACAATTATACTTAATGCCAGAAAAGAGAATCAGCTAAGATAGAAGATAGTTTAACAGCTATGGTAAGATTAGCAAAAGAAAATGAGAAAATAGATAGAAATAAAGAAATTGAAAAAATTAGGCAATAAACGAAAAAAGAAATACAAAAAATAGAGGAAATAAAAAATACCAGAATAATAGAGTTAGAAAAAGAATTAGCAATGTTAAAACAAATATATGAAGACAAGCTAAAAGAAAAAGAAAAAAGAAAAGAAGAAGAACAAGAAAGAAAATTATCCGAAGAAATAGAAAAAGTTAAAACACAAATACAATTAGAGGACCAAGAAGTAAAAATAGAAGAAGTAAACGACGTAGATTCAGATATTACTATAGAAGATCACTATTTAGAAAATAGCGAAACATATACGGAACTTATGAAAAATATGGAATTGGAAATAAATATGGGAGATATAGAAGATAAACCTTCTACATCAGGAACATTAGAAAAACAAACGGTTTATAATAATTATGGACATTATAGTACAAATAGAACCCCATGGAATAGACAATCAAAATGGGATAAACAATTGTATAAAAAATGGACACCTAGAAAATCAATAGAACAATATAATTTCTTAGACTTAAATTGCGTAGAAGATATAAATGAAACAATCCAACTTTGGAGTGGATATATGGCAAAAC
>MCJB01052066.1:0-17148 GCA_002018475.1 Nicotiana obtusifolia | reverse complement strand
GGGGGGGGGGGGGGGAACGATATGAGGATACAGCAACAATGGTTGCCACGTCGACCAGGAAGCGAAAAACGAAAACATAGTTGTATCATCGGGACCGGGGACTGCGCGTCCAGCCCCGAAGAAACAAGTCGTACAAGTTAGCCACAAGTAATGGCAATTTCTTTTTTCAGCATAATAAATTCTTATGTACTTTTGAAAATAGAAGGAATAAAATGAAGTCCTTTTGTTTTTATCATGTCTCTTGTCTGAACGATGAATTAACTTTGTCATTTGAAAGTTAAACAAGTACTTCAAATTCTAGTGCCGTAATGAACAGGAGACGTCCTCTTCAAGAGCACCGTAAATATAAGAGGGGCCATTTCTTATAAAAACCCTCATGCAAAAGGATTGATTTCGGAAGAACTCATGCCCGGAATCAAAATTCTTTCGAGAAAAATATACCCAAGGCTTCACATAATAAGATGCAAACAGTAAAACTTGCGCAAAACTCTTAAGCAAAAAGAAGAGAATGCAAAGATTAAAACTTGCATAAATGTTCAAATGAAAGAAAGACTCAAACAATATTTGATCAAAAAGATACTTTTATTTACAATAACATGCCAAAATGGAACAGATGCAAGAATTGGAGAAAAAAAAAGAAGCTAAACTACAGTATCTTCGAAACCCGGAGGAAGAGAAGTGTCCGCGTCCCGAATGGGAAGTGGATGGATCCACCAATGGCTCAACATTTTGGCCTTCGCCAGTTTGGCCTTTAACATCTTTGTCTCCGCTACCTCTTCAATTCCCGAAGTTTTGGAACAGGAAGCGAAAGAACCGAAAGCAGCAGGCTTTGCCGGGAGACCATTTTTAGCAGCCAACTCAAGCTTGTGGGCTTTAGCAATTTTAGCATCATAGTCAATGATACCAGCTTTGGCCTCTTCCAAGGTTTTTCTACTCATGTCGTACATAGAGTAAGTTTTCTCAACGACGAGGAAAGCCGCTCGGCGCTTAAAATCTTCTTTGAGTTGGGTTACCTCAGCAAAAAGGCTTTCTTGGGCGGATCTAACGGATCTAAGGCTATCATTAAGGTCGCGGACAATTGAACCAAAGAGCCTATTATGCTCGATGGTTTTCCTATACTTCTCCTCTAGCTTGGCATGTTTCTCCCCTGCAGCAGCAAGCTCTTCAGTTTTGGATTTCAAGAGCCGCCTCTAAGTTAGTCAATCTTTTAGCGGAGGCAGCCTCACGATCAGATGCAGTAAGAACGGCGTTATGAACTTCAATCCAATTGGCCTTAGCCTCTTCAAATTGAACCTTCAGCGGCGCAATCTCTTGGCTAAGGGTCTCCACTTCTTGCTCGCTTTGCTGCAAACGAGCCTCCAATACAACAGCCCCAATGGCTTTGGCTTCCAGTTCTGAGAGGCAAGCAACACTTTGCTCCCTCTCTGCCAAAAGCTGATCCCATGCGGAGGTAATTTCTTCCTTCTCACGAATAAACCTCTGAAGACCCTCGGAAGCAAGAAAGTTGGCCTACAAAGCAAGAAAGGCAAAACTCAAGATATGTTCGGGAAAAAATAGAAGAAATAACAAATGAAGAAAGAAATGTACCGCTGCGGCGTTGTGCATGGAGTTGTTCAACAAACACTCTCCCGAGAGTGTTTGAATCTTTTCCCAATCTTTCTCTAAAGCCAAAGACTTCAGATAATTAGCAAGCTCCACTGGCCGTGATGGCAAATTGCATCCGGTAGAGATCGAAAAAGTAATTTTCTTCCTTCTTTGTGGATCTTCAGAAGGGGCGTCATAATTTTGCCCAAAATTTCCATGAACTAGGGACTAGGGAAGAGAAACACCTTATTTATGGTCAGGTGTGATCGGTGGAGATGATGTAGCTGTTACTGGTTGGTAAAGATGGAGATGAAGCTGATGGAGTTGAAGAGTGAGAAGCAGCTACAGCAAACACAGTGCTGGTTGTTGGTTGCTCATCAGTCAAGGACGGAAGGGACCAGGTACTTAGCCCCAAAACACCGGGCACGGCGATTGGGACACGAAAGCGAGAGTTGGCTTTTTCCACCATATCATATTCCCCCCTAGAGCGCGGACACATCGTCCTCGGATGGTGTAACTAATTCGACATGTTGAGCATTCTATTGAGTTGATGAGGATCGCCGCCTTCTATGTAGAAAAGCTCCCCCATCACTAGCTTCTCCATCATCGTCGATCATCACAGTGTCTATGATCGGTCCGGGAGGAGGGCTAATCACCACAACTACCGGAGACGACTCGAGGGCAACAGTCTTCACCATCTTATTCTTTTCCTCAGCCGCGGAAGAGCGTCTTCTTTTTTGTTGTTTGTTCTCCGGGCGGGGACTCCATAAAGAAACACTTGTGCCTGAAGCAGGCCCGGAGACACCTGTTCGAGTAAGCACCTCCTGAAGCAGCCTCATCGCATCAGCAAGATCAGCCAAAACGTCCTCCTCAGCAACAACAACAGAGCCCGCGGATAGACCTGATTTCAGAGAAAAGATAAAAGGGGTCAATTAATTTCTTCACAAAAAAAAATGAAACAAGGTGAGTCTGAGTTACCATGGTTTTTGGCCTTCCACCCATATTTAAGAGCCAGTTCTTTCCACATGCGGGTTTCGGGCATAGTGACATCCAAGATCTTTTGGACCCACTGGTCCAAACCTTCAACCATCGGTGGGACCCATCGAGTTGCTGAAACAAGCGAACGATGGAGGATCAATACAGGTATAGAAGAATACCTAATAAAAGAAATGTTAAACAAGGAGTTTGCGAGTGCGGTTCCATGCTTTCAGAAAGGATGAAGTCGTTGCCGAAATGATGTCGTTAGTGGAAACTGTAACAAACCGTTCTATCCACCCACAGTCGTTGTCATCATCCATGCTAGATAACAGAGCATGGTGTCCCCATCTTTGAAATTTATCATCCCCCCGCAGAAGATTTTAGGGGAATAAAGATTCATCACATGAGCTAAAGATAGCTCCTCTCTCGTCTCTTGGCACAAGCGCCAAAGACAGGCAATCGTCCTCCACACAGAAGGACTTACTTGTGCCAATTATACCTAATAGCGGAGGCAGAACTCCGCGATAACGGAGTCAATCTCTCCACTCAAAGAGAATGCACCCAAAGAAAAAAGATACGTGTAAAAATAGGTAAAACCCTCCTTGGTAAGGGTCGCTCGCTCCGATAGATTAGGAGCAACAATATCCAAATCATGGCAGCGGAAGTCTTCCTTCACAACAGGAATACTGGACGAACGGATGGAAGAAGGATATCTGCCAACAGCCCATGTGCGAGGGAGAGCCGAAGGGAATTTCTTTTCGAAGTCTTTTGTTGTAACAAGACTTCTAGGAATGATGGAATCCACCGTTGGAGGAGCATCATCCTCAGGTTTATTCTTGCCCTTTGAAGAGCTAACGTTCTTTTAAAGAAGAAGCCATTTGGATGAAAGAAAAGCTTTCTTGTTCTTATTATTGTTGCGCCCGAAGGCTTCACTACTAGAGTCTTTATTTCTGTCATTTCGTCTTTCAATCAAGGCTAAGTATTATATATTTTTCAATTATCTTGTTATTTCAGAATCAAATTAATTCACTTGTGTAAAAATCATGTATAAATTTAACTGTACCGTTTTACGGGTAAACAGGCCGGGCTAGAGGGGATGCATTGAAGTTTGGCCCCGTAGATAGTATGAATAGTAGATGTAATGTTGTAGTACCTTTGTTTCCTTAAATGTAATCCAAAATAATTTCGTAGTTTTAGAACTATAAAAGCGAGATAAGACGCGAAGCTATCTTGTTCGTTAGATTAGATTGACTCATCATCTTCTGCACCTTTATCATTATATGATAGTTTTAATGGAGCATTTGCCAAGGTTTTGAATGGAGAGACGACCTAGTCATATATATAAAACTTCAAAAGTCATGATTTAATGGCGCTCTCATTACAGACTCATAGATCCACATCAATATATTAAGTGATTCATACCCAACATGAAATCCTGTACTCCGAAGTCGTGTCCACTTGCTATATTCCTTTAGTCTGTTTTCAAATAGTTGAATTAATGTTAAGTCCATCCAGAAAATATTATCCAACATTAAAACTCTAAATCAGCTATTATTGCCATAGGTAGCTATTAGCATAAATATGGCAGGTGAAAGAAGTTAGAAAAAAAAAATTGGTGAGATATAGATCTCATACCAATTAAAGCAAGATTGGCCCATTTGTGGAAACTGTTATCCTTAAGAGTAAATATATTAAAGTTAGATATTGGGTACTATCATTCTTGTCGCTAATGGTTGGTACCAACCTTCTTCTTTCCTGCATTATAGATAGGCCCACGACCTAACTCTATTATTAGTAGTAGTTTTAGAGAGAGCGCGCTCTCTCTCTCTCTCTCTCTCTCTCTCTCTATATATATATATATATATATATATATTCACCAAATATCATCTATTTTATTATTCTAAACGGGTATTCAATTTTGAGTATGAAAAACTTGTTATTCTTAACTCTTGAGCTCAAGAATTCCTATATAACTTAAGTGACACAGTAAAAGCTTTTTTTATTCTTTTATTAACTGATTTATGTATCGAATTCCATTTACCCCACGGTTGGGAATTAATGATTGGCTCTATCTATAAAGATTTTGGATTTGTTCATAATGATCAAATTATATTTGGTCTTGTTTCCACCTTTCTAATCATTCTCAATACAATATTTAAATATTTGATTTTTTCGTTATTTAAATCGTATTTACTCTTTTTATTTCTATCTATCGGGGAGATTCATCCTATATTATTCCTAGATTATTCCAGCAAATAGCTGCTAGTTATTTTTAATTTAAACGATTGGATGAACTGCTATTTAGATTTGTTCTTCTTCTTTTATACATATTTTTCTGCCCTTCATTTATTTTTGGACCCCTCGACGAAAAATAAAGTAAACAAAATAAATCGTATAACATTAATTTCTCTAATCAATCATTGATTCTAGTTGGGTTGTGTCCAAATATTTAGCATTATCTCGTTGAAAAATTAGAAATAATTCGTATATAATTGTCTCATTTCATAGTAAGAAATCCATGCTGACATGCGAGTGGAAATTGAAGTGCACAATTAATGAGATGCTAGCGATAGTTGCAAGTTGTAACATCCAGGGTGCCCTTTTTAGAGTAGCTTTTTCAAAGTCAATTTTGTAATTTCTTTCCCACTTCGTTTATTTTTTTCACATTTTTCCACATTTTTTAAAATCTTCCTCTCCCACTTGACTGATAAGAATTAATTTGGAATTGAAGTTATCCTAACTTCTGTAATTACTTCCTTAAGTCAACTCTACCAAACAATAGTAGGTTGGTCTTAATTTTATCCATAATAAATTGGGAAACCACACAATGTGAACGAACAAATATTTCAGAATGATAAAAGGCCAATCTGTATCAATTTTCTCGAGAATTGTCTTGGTTATTATCTTTTTTTTATAAAATAGCATCGGATATTGCACGTCTAGTAAAGAAGAATGGAAAATAAACTAGAAAAGATAGTAATTTCAGAAACCACAATTGTTGAGTGGCTATTAACTTTCTATAGCTATCATATACATAATTACTTTCTATAGCTACTTTCTGTTGCTACGGTAGTGTATTCACTGTATTCGTGCTGCTGTATTCATGAATACAGCTTCAAAAAACGCCTAACATCAGGGCAGTCCAACTGTACACGCACATGTATTCACATGTATTGGCGCCATGTATTCATGAATACAATAACAGCAATCACCTTAAAAATAGATATGTCCAACTGTCTAATAACGGAAATAATATCAATTAGCGTGATACACTCCTAATAGAACTCAACAAAATCAATTCTAACATGCCTCATTATCAACCCAATTAATTAGAATGATTTTTTTCAATTATATTTAACTTTTGTATTTAGTGCGTTTCAATATTATTGTTTTACTGTTACATTCATTAGATTCAATGTTTGTATTTACTGAATTCGTTATTTTATATTCAGTATATTCAAATGTATTTGTATTAATAATATTTTAATTATTCCTAATACATATTATTACTGCTGTATTTAGTATATTTTATTGGTTGTATTCACTGTATTTTTAATTTTTATTAATACATTGTATTTTACTGTATTTTAAAATTAAATGTGTTAACTGTCTATATTCTGTTCTATCTTAATATTTGTATTCAGTGTATTTTAATATTTATATCCTGATACAGTATGCATGAATACAGGTCTATTCAGCCATATTATCAAATCTTCGAAATATATAAATACAGGCAAAACAAATATATTTATATAAAAATACAATGTGTTTGAGTGAATTTCTACAGAATGCAATGTATTTGTATCATTGTACGTGACTAAATAGCAAAGAAGAGAAGAAAGTTCGTCGGAGATGGCGTTTTCCGGCCAAGAAGAGAAGAAAGTCTGTCGGATCCGTACAACAAATTTATGATAAAAGTTCATCACATTGCTCCTTCCCTTTCGAAAAATTCACTCTTTTCTGTTTCCTAATTGCCTTCTACTCTATCCTATGTCTCGTCGGCCAACAGCGTGTATTTTGAGTTGCTCGAAGAGAGAGAGATTCTTCTTTCTAGTCGGCCATCAATACTACAGCATGTATTTTGAGTTGCTCAAAGAGAGAGAGATTCTTCTTTCTCGTCGGCCATCAATACTAGGCTTGAGTTTGTCAGAGAGAGAAGGAAGAGAAAGAGAAAGAAGAAAAAATATGAGAGAGAATCTTGTGTTAATTGAAATAAAGAGAGGAAAAATATAAATAGCATATTTCATGCCTTAATGGTAGTATATATCATAAATACCTATTTTGCTATAAAATATAAAAAGTAGCTTAGAAAAAATATTTTAAAATAATTTTAATTTATAATAAATAAAATGTATACCTTTGCTATAGGAGGTAAAATTTCCTTCCATTAATAAGACCAAAATGTTTATGACTTTCAAGGCCCAAAAAAGCCCAATGAGAGAGAAGCTGGAAGCGGATCAAAATCTTCAGAAAGCACGGGAAAACAAGCCTTTTCTGCTACTATGTTCCAGCTATTAATCCACAATAAACCTTAGAAAGAGCACAAACAAATTCTTTTTTGGCTGATATTTCACTTACGTCTAGCCAGTACCAAATAACACGGTATAACAACAACAACAACAACAACGGATCCAGTATATTCCTACAAGTGAAGTCTAGGGAGGATAGTGTATATGTAAGTCTTACCCCTACCAGTACCTAATGAAGATAAAGAGGTTATTCCCAATAAACCCTCGACTTACCAAACAACACGCTGAACCTTTAATATATATCAAGCAATGCCCAAAAAGGGCAGAAACAGATTATTTCTTTGCATGAAAAGAATAAATGAAGATAGCAGATGATGACTTCTTTTGCCCCATTAAACAATTTTAACAAATGTCTTGCCCGACTACAAGTCGATCAGTCTTAGAAGCACAAAATATTAGTCAGAGCAACAAGTTAAAATTTAGCAAACACTAACACTTTTTGATCAAAAAGAAAAAGTTCAGGGAACACATTCAGATATGAATTTCAGCATAACTAGGTTTCTTTGGGGGCCTTTTTGGCAGCTTCTGCAGCTGCTTTTTCTGCCTCGATCTCTGCAACAATGGCATCAATCTCAGCTTCCTCAAGTTGCTTAAGCCCATGCTCTTTTGTCATCACAGCAACTTCTATGTTCTTTCCACCACTTTCAACAACCTGTTTCACAGGGAACACAAGTTTAAGATTCATCAGTCCAAACAAATGCACACAGCCAACTAGACCTCAGCAAAGTACAATACAGAAATATCAACAGGAAACAATCGTGTTTTATTTTTTATTTTTTATTTTTTATAACAGCGATGTTTGGGCCAGCTTGCGCACACATTGACTATTCGACCAGATACCTACTACCTACCACGAGCATAGGTACCAAATATCTCTACCCACCAAGGCTTAGGCTAACGTGAAACTATCACGTACCAATTCGCTTATAAACTAAAATGTAATTTGTCAACGACTTAAATCACAAAGAGTCACGTCCAAAGCATAGCAAATAGCTTGGCATATGTGAGTCATATGAACACCATAAATATATCATCTAAAATGCAGGCCTAGTTACCGCTTAGTTGAAGAGGTAATTACCACCAGCAAATGAGAATTTCATAAGGTACTCTTGACGCAGTTTAAGAAAGCCCAAATATTGCAATAGACAGAACTTTTGACATCTATTGACATTCATACGAAGACATTCTTCTAATGTATGCCTGTCTGTGATATTCAACTAGCAAGTCCTAAGTTACCAATTTAAGCACCTCTCCTAAACCATTTGACTACCTGCTACACTACAGCCCACAAGCACAAGTACCTGACACCCCACCCACTAATGTTGAGCAAATAAGCTCACACACACCAAGTGTAATAGACTAATAGCTGGTTTTGAACCTTAGATCTTCTGGTTGTTAGTCCTAGGTCCTATCCACTACTTTATCCTCATGTGGACCACAACACAACATAATACTAGGATGGTAACAATAATGCGTCAGAATTTTTAGACACATTATAAATCTGACGTATTGAACTTTCACCAGTCTCTAAAGTGATGAAGATTATTTCCTCACGAGTATCTAAAGGTAAACAAATGATTTCTAAAGGGCCAAAGAAATAGCCAACTATGTCAGCATAAAAGTCATTAGGATATACATTTGCAGGGTTCACCTCTAGCCATAGGAACAAAGATGCAAACAAGAGAGCCCCACTTGCAAGCAGAAAAAGGTTCTACTTAAATAAACAAATGCATTATATAAGATCTATCCGCATCCCACTCCACAATAAGGTAGCTATTCAACTTGGCAGTCACTAGAAATCTGAACCATACCTACAAAAGTTTTCAGTCATCTAAATCTTCTTCTTGAAAAGAATGCAACCACCCAAGATATTATTGGTGATCTAAGTTCAAAACGACATCATTAACCTTGGATTATGGCGCTATGTAGTACTAATTGGATTATGGCGCTATGTAGTACTAAGTGCCTATTTTAAGGTAATCTTTCAGTAAATGTCAGCAATCGACTGAAATTGTACTTCTACCAGGTAACGAACCAGAAATTCTCACACAACTGAATATTTTATGCCAGTGGCCCCGTTACCTACATTTCCAAAACTCGTGTCCCATACTTGATACTAGAACATACTAGGAACTGCTTGCATTATTCTTTTCGATAAGGTACTAGGAACTGCTTCCATATTAAGTTGCTCCGACACAGCAGTTTAGGGACCGCACCCGTGTCAGCACAAGACTAGTATGGGTGTGGGTATGGGATCCGTACCGAAACTGGTCAAACAATTTCGGGTACTTTGAGCACGACGGACAAAAAATTTCGAGACGAGATACAATATGATTCCCGAAATCAGAACCAAAACTAGGGTAAATTTGAAGAAAAGAGCATACTTTATCGAGGAAATCAATCATTTACTTATCTACAACTTGAGAATAAAAAGAAATCCACACTTCACATGCTATACGTAAGTATTTCACGATTTCTTATAATTTAGATATATTTTTATATTTTCATTTTTTTGAATAACTTTTAGTCGGATCCCCGCACCCATATAAGTAATAGGATCCACATCCCAAAATCTTAGAATTTACATCTCAAAGGATCCGAACTCTAGATCCGCAACCATGTCCATGTAAATAAATTTTTTCTTTCTAAAATAATACTATGTATATAGATTAAATAAACTTTCTTTCTTCTAAGATAATACGTATATACTCCTATAAAGTATGCCTATACAGCTTACTAGTAAACATTAATTTAGGACAGGAAGTAAATCCTTGTATATACTCTTAAAAATATAATTCACAACTCACATTTACCTTGCAAAACTACGAGTGTATTCAAACACTATCCCATAAAATGGAAGGACAGAGTATTAAACAACTATAATAAAAAAAGCGTCTTGAGGACATAATCCATATACAGAAAGCATATATTTAACAGCATACTAACATAAACCTTGGCCTATCCACCGTTTAGATGGAGAAAAGTGCCAAACTACCTCCAATTGTACAAGCAAACAAAAGTTTACATACACTACATAAATAAATTTCACTCCCTAGATGTAATTTTTCACTTCTAGCAATTATAATTAAGGTGGTATTCAACTATCGAATTTCACATTTTTGCTCATTACTACCCTTCCTTCAGAACTTTATCTATTTGTTTTGTGCCCAGCTCATTAGCGAAAGAACCGGTAACAGTGCCAAAAATTAGTCCTCATATGGCGAACTGAAGAATCCATAGTGAAGGCAACAAGACTTCATATCTGGTTTAGGCAAAGAAGCTTAAAATCTTAAGTCAATCACCTTACATCTTAATAGATCAACGTTTAGAGCACTAATTTCGCAGGACTTAGAAATTGAGGCATATTTGATTGATTGAACTATGACAGGAGGAATTTAAAATGATCCCTTATGTTCTGAAGATTTAAAATAAAGGGCGAAACGCAAGATAAACTCACATTAAGGATTATGATGTTATCTGAAAGGAAAAATGCATTAACAAAATGCTTGAAGATTACCACAATTCAAAATAACCACGACATAAATAACTTACTTCAAGCAAAGCACGTATTGCTAGTTTCACAGTTTCCTGGCCAGATGTTTCTTTGTAGTTCTTCTCCAAAAACTCCCGAAGAGAGTTGGAGTTTCTACCAGTCGCATTGGCTTTCCAAGCTGAGAATGTACCCGATGGATCTGTTTGATAAAGCGCGGGCACACCGGTGTATGGGTCAAAACCAATTATCAAGGTGGATAGACCAAATGGCCTTACACCACCACTTTGAGTGTACTTTTGCTGAAGACCAGCAATGTAACGAGTTATGTACTCAACAGTAACAGGATCCTCAACCGTAAGCCTATGACTCTGACACTCAATGCGTGCCCTATTTACAAGAACTCGTGCATCTGCTTTCAGCCCAGCACAGGCCAAAGCAATGTGATCATCTAGATTTACAATCTTTCTTACTGACCTGCAAAAAGAAAAAAAAAAGATTAATTATCTTAGGATTTCAAAGCAGGCAAAAAACAAAATTGAATGCTAGAGGAATATCTATCAATGAGAATAATAGACCAAGGCAATAAAGATAACTAGGTGTTATATATTTAACAGCAAAAAACAGAGTAAATAATTCAGCAAATTATACATACAACACATACAGAAATAAATGCTCAAAGACCTCTCTTTCAAGCACAAGGGAGGGAGACACCTTTTCTGCTATTTTTTATTAACTTCATGGGAATTGTCACTTTGAGACAATCCACTTAGTTCAGCTCCTTATCGACCAAAATAAACTCTTTACTCAAAAGCTTTATTAAGCTGCTCGATGGGCCTTAATTCTCTATCCATTGTATGGGTTGTTTTGTCACTCTCCCTATCCCCAACCCACCATTGCGGGGTAAACCAAAAGCCAAAATAAAAAGATCGTGATGCTGATGCTGATATCAATAACAATGCAAGTATATTTCAACCAACAAGTCCTTCATAAATAGAGGCGGAAGCACGAGTTGAAGTTTATGGATTCCCACAACAACCTGAACTTAATATACAACAGTGACTGTGTTCACGTACAAATATTTATAGATATTTTGTGGATTTCATAATATATTCAGGGTTTCAGCAAAAGCTATTGGTTCCCGTGGCCATATTTGTACTCTAGTTCTGCCTCCGAATTCATAAACTCTATCATTTCCCAGCAGCAATATGTACTTTACATTACACACCATTAGGTCTAGATAATTAAAAAAGTCAGCTAAACCACTTGCAACCTCCAAATACTGAACCTTCCATTGAGAAACTAAAAATTGATAATCTTTCTCCTTCCAGTTGCACCACCCAGAAAGCAAAAGTTTAACAACAAACGGGCACTCTCTTAATGACTACATGTGCACACCCAAAAAAAAAAATATGATAAAAGAAGTCAGAAAAGTAAGAGGTCAAAACCCAGAAAATCAATAAACCCTAAATCTTGCGGAATTACAGAGCAAACCTTAAAATTACATTTTTTTGATAAGTAAACCTAAAGATTGCATTTTTAGATCTTAAAACCAAATAAATTGCAAAAAAAGATATACCTAGAGTCCTGAAGCTTGGGAGTGGACTTCTTTTCGACGCCAAGGACAACAGTATCAGTGCCACGTACACCAACGGCGGCGTTACCTTTGCGTACGGCTTCGAGGGCGTATTCCACTTGGAATAGGTGGCCGTCCGGCGAGAACACCGTGATCGCTCTATCATATCTCGCCATGGCTATAAGTAAAAGCTACCGGAAACTTTGGGCTCTGTGTGTTGAAGTTTCTTCCGATCTGAGTGTTGCTATCGAATGCTCTTTCCCTCAAATTATGTTACGCTTTTTGGTATTGCCTCGCTGATAAAGCAAATACACACTTCTTGGACGACAAGCTAATTGAATCAGACGTCAAACTTGGCCACGACATCGTATCAAGCACCCTCTTTTTTCCTTTTTCTTTTTTCTTTAGTTCATTGTAATATTGTTAGAATATTATTTTTATATTTACCCCTAGTTTTTTTGCGGTATAGAAGTCATTAACGGGTTCGAATCTTAGAGAATAGAAAATCTTCAATAAAAATATTTTTTTCTTAAAAATAGATCCTTTGCAACAAAATCTAAATTAGTCGAGATAGTAAATACTAAATGATTATGCAAAAAAAAAAAAAAGGTAAAGAAGCCGCTCTATATGAAAAAAGAAATTCACTCTGCTTTAAAAGATTTATTTACTTATAATCAAATAGGTCTTCACTTTTTAATCATATATTTTCTTCAAACTCGATTTCTAACATCATCATTTGAGGAGAGGCAGGACATTATATAATCTAAATAGTTAATTCTTATAATGTTTAGAATAATTAAAAGTATGTTTTCTATAACAAGCAGAGGTGAATTCAGAATTTGATGGCTACAAATATTATTATATTTAATGCAAATCAATCACTAGCCAAGAAAATTAAATTAGAATATACATTTGGTCGGTTTGGGTCATTTTAAATTATTTTTTCTTGCGACAAAATTTTTGATGTATAATTAAATATACGATAATTAAACTGAAGATGTTTGGTCCTTTATTTGAAATCAATGGAAACTATCATAAAATGGTTTTAAAAAAAATATGATTAAAATCATATTCAAATAAGAAATTTGAGGTCTAGAAAAAGAAAACGGAAGCAAATATAAATTAAAAGTATAATAAAAATGGGGGTTATACAATAAGAGGAAAGACAAAGATGAAAAGAATAAAAGAAATTTAGAAAAAAGAGCAGAACTAGAAAAAATGGAAAAGGAAAGTAGCGCCAAGAGGGAAAACAAAATTGAATGGATATTAGCGGGACGATCTTGGGTGTCATGCTTGGAAAAGTGAGCACCTCTGTTCATTCAGTTACTTCGGGTGCTGAGCCTTATAGCCTCTGTGACCAAGCTTCTTCGAGCCGAAAACATTTTTTTTCTAAAATTAAATTGTTTTGTCAAATTTTTAGGTATAAAAAAAAAATTGAGGAAAAGCAGAAGTTGTTTTGGAGAAGTAAAAAAGAAAAATAGCTCTCTCCAAAAATATTGAAATACTTTTTTGAGAAAAATACACTTAGAAGTAATTTTTAAAAGTCTGGTCAAATACTAATTGTTGCTCAGAAGTGATTTTTAAGTAAATTAGCCAAACACAAACTGCATCTCACCAAAAGTACTTTTGAAAAAAATACTTTTGAACAAAAGTACTCTCAAAATAAGCTGATTTTTATATTTTGGCCAAATAAGCTATTATTAGATATATAACATTTTTCCTCAAGATACTACTGTATACTTGAAATTTTTACCCTAGCTTGTGGGTGGCCTACCACCTCTACCCTACATAGATCCGGCCTCGGTAACAAGTTAAGCTTTTAATAAAATGAGATGATCACACATTTGACATGGTAATAAAGCACAAAGAAAGTTCTGGGTTACATCTCCCTACCAAACACACGTAATTAAAAAATAATTTTTACATAATCAACCCATAAATGAGAATCAGGTTCAAGTTATAGCTGATGTCAAAATTAAAGATGCTATTGATATCATATAAATCTATATTTCTATTTCAACGTCTAGGACATGAATCTGACCATCCATTTAGGAATAATGAAACACTGATGTAAGTATAACAAAATAACAAAAAGGAAATATATCAGGATTTAGCAGCGCAAAGTTTTGTGAAAGTATGCGCTATAGTTAGCGCATCTCCATTAAAAGAATCCCAAAGAAATCTAAGAATTCTTGTTGTTATAATAACAGGGTTATAATTCCCTGTTGTTAGAAGATCCATATTTGCAATAGTGGCATGCCTATGCCTAATCTTCAACAACATTGTTGGATCAATAGGAGCATTAGGATAAAAGTTTTTTGTTTTAGTTCGACCAGTCGTCACATATGATATAACGGACGGTATAGCAACTTTTTTTCCACCGGATCTTCCACCGGATCCATTGCATGAAAGGGATAATGTGCAACTAAGCCTGTGGCCCACGGTGGGCCTGACCCGGGACCGGCCCAGGCCCGCGGTCCTGGTGGGCCTAACGGGCCTGTGGTTTGGTGCATGCCGTGCCTGGGCTTCAAACGGGGTAAGGCCCGTCGGGGGCCGGTTTCAAAAAATTACCCGGTAGGCCCGGGACCGGCTGGCGGGCCTGGGCCGGGCCCAACGGTAATAATTTTTAAAAAAAAAAATTAAAAAAATAGCCCAAAGGTCAGATTTAAAATTTAGCCGTTGGAGCCTCAATTTGACCGTTTGGGGTTCAGAAAATAGCCATTTTGGCCCCCAAACTTTAATTTAACCCCAAACTTTTTATAAATACACTTTTTACCTATTCTCACCTATAAATACCCCCCATTCTTTTATTTTTAACTCACAAATTCTCTCAATCTCTCTCTAATTATTTCCATAAGTGCTCATATTATTATTTCAATTTCGAGAAAAATTGTGAAGTTGGTGAATTGAAGTATTAAAGTCTTCAAGTCTTCAACAATATTCAATTTTCAAGAAGTTGTTCTTCAAATCGGTAACCTCGTTCCAACTCTTTAATTTTTAATATATCGTTGTGTTTGTTTTAATTAGTTTAATTATAATTAATATATTGTTGTGTTTGTTTTAATTAGTTTAATTATAATTAATATATTATTGTATTTGTTTTAATTAGTTTAATTATAATTAATATATTATTGTATTTGTTTTAATTAGTTTAATTAAAATTAATATATTGTTGTGTTTGTTTTAATTAGTTTAATTATAATTAATATATTGTTGTGTTTGTTTTAATTAGTTTAATTATAATTACTATGAGTTTTTCTTTGAAAAAATGTTCGGTGGTAAGGGCAAGGGAAAATCTAAAATTGGCCAAGCTACTCCTCCTCCCCCTGCTACCCGTCCTCCTCTACCTAATATTCTTGATAGTGATCACCCTTTAATGCAATTTCTGATAGTCAATTTTATCACGATATTACACCCGATACTCGATTATACGAGGAAACGATGAACGCTCTTTATGGTAATGAAACCTAACCCGATATAGATGAAACGCAACCCGATTTGGGCGATATACCTACTAGTCCTAATAATGACCCAACTGATGACCTCCTGTATTAACCCCTACATTTAATAGAAGACCTCCTAAACGGGTCGAACCATCTCTTGTTTGGAATTTTTTTACTCAATTAAGAGAATAAAATAAAGCTAAGTGTAAAAATTGTGGGTCAGAGTTGGCTCATAAATAACTGGCAACCGTAGCGGTACGGGTAGTTTAACTAGGCACATAATGAAATACCCTTATGAAAAATAAAGATNGGCCCGCCAGCCGGTCCCGGGCCTACCGGGTAATTTTTTGAAACCGGCCCCCGACGGGCCTTACCCCGTTTGAAGCCCAGGCACGGCATGCACCAAACCACAGGCCCGTTAGGCCCACCAGGACCGCGGGCCTGGGCCGGGCCCAACGGTAATAATTTTTAAAAAAAAAAATTAAAAAAATAGCCCAAAGGTCAGATTTAAAATTTAGCCGTTGGAGCCTCAATTTGACCGTTTGGGGTTCAGAAAATAGCCATTTTGGCCCCCAAACTTTAATTTAACCCCAAACTTTTTATAAATACACTTTTTACCTATTCTCACCTATAAATACCCCCCATTCTTTTATTTTTAACTCACAAATTCTCTCAATCTCTCTCTAATTATTTCCATAAGTGCTCATATTATTATTTCAATTTCGAGAAAAATTGTGAAGTTGGTGAATTGAAGTATTAAAGTCTTCAAGTCTTCAACAATATTCAATTTTCAAGAAGTTGTTCTTCAAATCGGTAACCTCGTTCCAACTCTTTAATTTTTAATATATCGTTGTGTTTGTTTTAATTAGTTTAATTATAATTAATATATTGTTGTGTTTGTTTTAATTAGTTTAATTATAATTAATATATTGTTGTGTTTGTTTTAATTAGTTTAATTATAATTAATATATTATTGTATTTGTTTTAATTAGTTTAATTAAAATTAATATATTATTGTGTTTGTTTTAATTAATTTAATTATAATTAATATATTGTTGTGTTTGTTTTAATTAGTTTAATTATAATTACTATGAGTTTTTCTTTGAAAAAATGTTCGGTGGTAAGGGCAAGGGAAAATCTAAAATTGGCCAAGCTACTCCTCCTCCCCCTGCTACCCGTCCTCCTCTACCTAATATTCTTGATAGTGATCACCCTTTAATGCAATTTCGGATAGTCAATTTTATCACGATATTACACCCGATACTCGATTATACGAGGAAACGATGAACGCTCTTTATGGTAATGAAACCTAACCCGATATAGATGAAACACAACCCGATTTAGAAGATACACCTACTAGTCCTAATAATGACCCAACTGATGACCTCCTGTATTAACCCCTACATTTAATAGAAGACCTCCTAAACGGGTCGAACCATCTCTTGTTTGGAATTTTTTTACTCAATTAAGAGAATAAAATAAAGCTAAGTGTAAAAATTGTGGGTCAGAGTTGGCTCATAAATATGTCAGAATATATGCACAACGCTA
>MCJB01052065.1:4761-29970 GCA_002018475.1 Nicotiana obtusifolia | reverse complement strand
AATATATATATATATATATATATATATATATATATATGGCCCCTATTCACCAAAAAGAAACCATGATTCCTGAATCTCAAAATTAATTTCCCTTTCCAAAATTATTTTGACTTCATTGCTCCAATTCTAACAAACTCTATTTTCCTTTCAACTTTGAATTTTCCAGAAAATTAATCCTACTAAGCTTTTTTTTGACAAATCATTTTGAATGTTTTTCAATATAAATTTTCCCATGAATTCTTCTAATTCCTTGAATCATTCATTGTCCCTTTTTACAATTTATTTATTGTTTTTTCAATATGAATATTAACAGGAATTCTTCTTCTTTGGATCCTTAATTAGCCTTTTTACAATTTATTTATTTTTTCAAATATTTAGAATTCTTCTTCTTTGAATCCTTAGTTAGCCCTTTTACAATCTATTGGTTGTTTCTTAAATTTGATTTTTCCATGAATTCTTCTTTTTAAATCCTCATTAGCCTCTTGTACAATTAATTTTGACCTTTTACTATTTATTTTGGTGATTTAAATATTAATTTTACAAATCATTTGAATATTTATCAATATGAATTTTCCATCAATTTTTTTCCTTTGAATCCTTAATTACTCCGTTTTTTATATTTATTTTGTTTTTTTCCTCAATATTTTGGGTTTTCCTTTCCAATATTTGAATCCTTAACTAGCCCGATTTGATATTTATTTTGGTGCTCCTCTTTTACGATTAATTTCGACTTTTTTCAATTATGAATTCACCGACAATAAAGGGAGGAGAAGACTCATCGACGGTGAACCGCCGGCAACCATTGCTACGAACAACAACCACTGCGACACCGATGACGACGAAGAGCATCGAAAGTCCGCACCGGCGGCGGGCAGGGGAGGTGGCCGGGCGGACGGCGGCGGAGTGCGCCACGGTGTGTTGCTGTTTTCCGTGCGTGGTGGTGCACTTTCTCGTATTGGCAGTGTACAAAGTTCCGACGGGATTGTGCCGGAAAATGTGGAGAAAGAAGAATCAGAAAAAGCTTTTGAACAATAATACGAAGAAGAATGAGCCCGAAGGTGCTTATGATATCGTTGCAAATGAGAAAAATGGCGGCGGCGGTGTTGGAATCGGCGGCGGCGGAGGAAAGCCAGTGGTGGCGGAATCTGAAACGGAGATGTGGGGCCGGTTTTATGAAGGTGGATTTTTTAGGAGTGCATCAAAGAAGAAAGAAGATTAAAAGTGTAAGAAAATATTTAAAAATATTAAATAATGGGAAAATTAAGTCAGTGGATTACATATTAATATAAGAACTTTGGAAAAATATATATATAAATAAAAAAAGGGTATTTGATCTTTTTTTTTTTCCCTTTTCTTTTTTGGTAAGAGAAATAGGAGAAAAAAGGGATTTCAATGATGCTTAACAGAGTTTACTAATATAAGATATCATGTCATATATTTATTAGTTTGACTCTTTATGATGCAAATAAATTTTCTTGACAACCCATATTAGTTTACCATAAGTAAATGATAAAATTGATATGTACATACACATTATTTAATCATAATTTATTGATTAATATGTTTATAAACTACATATATTACGTATTTGTTGATTCAGTATAAATATCGCGTGCCTGTAAATTTGCACTTCATTTCCCTCACTCTCATCCCCCTCTCTCTCCCCCGGGGTATTTAATGAACAAGGCCTTAACGTATAACTCAGTTTAGACTATATATATGTGTGTTAAAAAATTCAATAAATATATACAAATAATAAATTTTGAACACAATAAATTAGATGGAGATAGTAAATTTATGCGCTTGAACCTATAAAGTTCAAATTTTCTATCCGCTTCTATCTTTTTCTTTAGGTAAAATTATAGAGCTCCAATTTTAAAGAATCTCGTCTATCTCACACAAAAATATGACCTAATTGTAAATGAAATATGCCGAGAAGTATGAGATCTCGAGTTCAAACTTCAATAGAGGTTAAAATTTTTCTTCTCAATTTCTCTTTAAACAACCATGGTCCCCACCATATTATGCTAAATAAAAAAAAAGTTCCAGTATTACTCTATATCAAAAACCAAGAACTACAAAAACATTATCTTAAATAATTTAGAACCATACCCTTTTTTTTTTTTGGTTCTTCCAAATGGCACTCTCTTTCACCTCCATTTCTAAATCCCCAAGCTCAAGATTATTCAGCCATGGTTCACTACTGCAACGCCCTCTCAAATTTTACAATTTAGTCACTAAGTGTGACCTAAAAGAACCATCAGCAGACTCAAAAAAGCTTGGAATAGGGTCTCCTATTATAGTAATAGAGGCACCCAAATTGCTTAAAACTGCAGCCTCTGTGCCTTGTCTTAGACCCAATGATGGCTTGGTCAAACCTGGTGATGTTGGCAGGTACTTCATTTTTCTTACATTATATATATGTATATATATATATATATATACTAACAATATGAATAAATTTTCACACAAGTAATGCAATTTAACCTGTTCTTGAAAGTTATTTGTCTTACTTCGTACTCCCTTTATCCTAATTGATGTATCAGAGTTTGATTTTCAAGAGTCAAATGAATTTTTTTTAATCGTAGTTTTTTCATATGCTTTTTAGATATTTAGAATTATTAATTATTATAACTTATAGTACTTTTTATTTGGTGTACAATATATAAATTTTGTTTCAAAAAATTTAAAGATTTTATGTCCGAATTTATAGTTAAAATTAAAAAATTTAACTGTCAAAATTCGAGCTCCGCCACATAAATTAGGACATGGAAAGTAGGTTACCAAATCTATTATTTATGGTTAATCACCTATTATTTCTTGTAAGGTGACTCGATAGTATAAAAATGATTATTGCATTTTTACAGCCTATGTACATTGTTATGTTTGTATATCCATGCATTTGATTTCTTTTACATGAATTATCTAAGGAAAAATTACGCAATAGGAATTGAAATTATCGGAAGAGATGATCCAGGATAAATCATCAAATATTCCCAAAATGGATTTAGAAGAACAAGAAATTTGAATTTTTTAGTAGGAAAAATGAGTTTTAATGCAGAAAGTGCTAAATAGTAGCTCTTGAAACAAAAAAATGTTATATATTACCTTTTCTTTTCATAATGTTAACATGGAATTGTGCTTTTTTTTTTTTTTTTTTTTTTTTTGAGTTTTCATTCTAAGAAATTGTATTTAATTTATCCTACAATTATATATGGGGTTTTCAAGTTGATGAACTAAGACTTAAAGGAGATATTCCGGTGCACAAAGTATTCTATATTCACGCAGGATCTGAGAAAGGACCGCACCTTCAGGAATGTGATATAGACAGCCTATTCTAAAACAAATATTAGTGTACATCACTCGAAGATAACTATCCCGTGTTTAACGCGATATATATAAAGAGTAGAACTTAGTGATTCTAATTGTTCCTTTGATGATGTATGGTTTATTATTATTTTATAATTTTATGTAACTTAAATGAAATTGAATGTAATATTGCAGGATAATTTCAAGGAAGCCTATGGATGTGTGGGCAGTTCGTCTCAGCATAGGCACTTATCTTATTGATGGGAAATATTTTAAGCCCTTAGAGCTTGAGAACTGATCCATCTATCTTATTTTGATGAAGCTTTCTAGGAATGTATGTACTTATTTTATTTAAAAAAAAAATATTCTTATTAAATCTCACATATATATTGCAGTAAGTGGTAGTTTCCCTTAAATAAACACAACTACTAAGAAGTATGAATATTAACCTTTTCTTTTTTGGAGCATTTCTGTATAATTTAATTATTATGCACTGACACTAGGAAAATTAAAGGAAAGATGAAAAAGTCATGTTCTTTTTGTTTTTTATTTTTTAATGTTTTTATAATACGATAGTTGTCCGCCTTAGACGTAGCTCCCATTTGGCCATAGATTTTGGCCTTAGTTTTTCAAAAAATAAAAATAAAATAAAAATATTGTTTGATTATAAAATATGATCGAGGAAAAAAATCAAAAAAATTTTAAGTTCCCAAAAATTAGTTTAAGACATGTGAATTTTTTTCTTCCACTCACAAAACTTTAACTTTTCTGCAAATAAAATGTATGTCCAACGGTCCAACCATAACTTCAGCTTTCAAATATTATTTTTTCAACATAATTTCAAAAATTCTTTTTTTAAATTTCAATCAAATCTATGTCCAAATGCTAGCGTAGTTTCCAAGTACAATTTTTGACTTTTGTCATTCTGTTTGTTTGAGATAAAAAATAAAAAATTATTTTGAAAGAAAAACTCAAATTCATTTTGCACAAAAGATAAAAAGGAACTTCAGGAGAAAAACATTTTCCCAAAAACAACAGCAGCCAATGATTGACCGCCGTCTGTGGGGATCGAACCCACGACCACGTGGTTAAAAGCCACGCGCTCTACCACTGAGCTAAGACGGCTAGTTTGACATATGACTGCACAAATGTTGTAATATTTAATTCTCATGAAAGACGAGAATTTCCACACATCATTATTAACCCGAAAACATATCTAGTATAATCCTACAAGTAAAGTCTAACGAGGGTAATATATACGCAGATTTTACCTCTACTTTTTAAAGATAGATATATTATTTTCAATAGACCATCGGTTAAAAAAAAAACATAATTCTATTAGTTATAAAAAGTAAATATGATAGTGAAGAAGCTATGAGAAGAGAAGCAGTAATAGCAGCCAAAAAAAAAAAAAAATACAATCGAAGCAAGAAAACAATAGGTAATAATTGAAATCTTAGAATATGAAATACGGGAATAACCCTAGTACTACAAGTAAAAAAAAGAAATACATCTATGAAAAAGAAATACGCTCGGTAACTTACTAACCTACTACCTTAATTCTCGACCTCTACACACTATTATCAAGGGTCATGTCCTCAATAAGCTTGAGATGTGTCATGTCCTGCTTGATCACCTATTCGCAATACTTCTTCGACCTACCTCTACCTCTTCTAGGACATACCACCGCCAACCTCCCACACCTCCTTACTAGGGCATTTGTGCCTCTTCTCTTCACATGTCCGAACCATCTCAACCTCGCCTCCTGCATCTTATTCACCACACATGCCACTCTCATCTTGTCCCGTATATCTTCATTCCTAATCATATCCCTCCTAGTATGTCCAGACATCTATCTCAACATCCTCATTTTCGCTACTTTTATCTTTTGAACATGAGAGGCCTTCACTGGCCTCCAATATGGTCGGTCTAATAGCCACTCCATAGAATTTATCTTTAAATCTTGGTAGCATATTTGTCACACAAAACGCTGAATGTGAGCCTCCATTTCATCCACCCTGCTTCAATAAGATGTGTGACATCATCGTTAATCTGCTCATTAACTTGGAGTATAAACCTTAGACACTTGAAACTTTCTCTGGTAGGAATGACTTGATTAAGGAATGACTTGTACTTCAAGTATTTTATTTCAGTCTCGCTCAACCTAAAACCTTTAGACTCCAGGGTGTATTTCCAAACTTCCAATAATGAAAAATAGTGAACTATCCTTAACCAGAGATCGGGTTCGACCTGAAAATAAAAAAAATCTTGATATGGAGTGTTTTTTTCCTTTTGATGAACTTTAAGCAACACGAATTCAAATTTGTCTGATTCAAATACGAATACCAAATACTGGGAAATCACAAAAGGGTGATCTAAGTAATTTGTAAGTTTAAGGTGATACAGTTGTTGTTTAAAAAGAAAAGAAATAAATAAACCTTGTTCCCTTGAGTGCTTACATATAAAGACTTTTTTACTCTCTTTTTAATGGTAAAAACTAAAAAGGATACTTACATTAATAATGAAAACTTAACTTTTCTAGGATAATACAACCATTCAAAACTTTTACTCTTCTATAAAAATACATTAACTCCTCTTGTAATTTAATTTGACGAATTTTTAAAGTAGAGGTTGAAAAGAAAGAAAACATGACATTTAAATTAAAGAATTATCAGTTTAACAAATTGTGAAAGTTGTACAGAGATAGAATGATGTCAAATTTTTCGGAACGTCCCAAAATTAAAAGAGTGTCATATAAATTGAAACGGAGTACGTATTATTTCTGTTCAATGCAATTTTAAATGTTTGTCTACTCTGTGTAGGGATCTCCTTTCTGGATATTTCAAATATTTGATTCCATGTTATTTTCGTTTTAATTTGGTTCCATCTATTATATATATATATTTTTTTCATAGAGTCATGACCTTGCCAATCTTTCAACTTTAAAAGCAACATTATATCCGTTGGAGTGCTGTTTTTTTTTCGGCCTGCGTGAATTCAAGATGCTTTGAACATCGAGTTATCCTACCCATTGCGAATAACTACAAACCACTATGTACATAAATCAATCTATTAGATATCCATTCTTGCGATACTTAGTTTATCGGGCTGCCCTACTCATTACGGTTAACTACAAAACCATATGTACATACATAAATATATTAGATATCTATTTTTCTGTGAATGCTGGATGCTTAATTTACGGGGCTGCCCTGTCCATTACAAATAAATACAAACCACCATGTACATAAATAAATATATTAGATATTTATTCCTGCGTGAATGCATGATGCTTAGTTTATGGGGCTGCCATATCCATTACGAATAACTACAAACCACCATGTGCATAAATAAATATATTAGATATCCATATTATTTATTTGATGAACCTCAGCAAGCTCAATACAATTATATGCTTATAGTGCTATTTACAACAAAGAAGAAAAATAACAAGATACTGACTGCTTTTACAATATGTTAAAATAAATTGATAAGTTCCTCTTTTTCTTCTTTTGCTTGCTTAGTCTTACCAAGAGCTCTTAATCATATGAAGCTTTCCTAAAAAATGACTTCAATTAATCATGTTTTCTTGTTAATTTCCATTGACTGGCTGTGTTGTAAGGCCAAATCCAAAGGGGAACAGAGGATCATAGTGTGGATCGCCAACGTTCATCGGAAGCTGATCGACTCTCTTGAACCAAGTGCGCGGAAGTTTTCCAGTGAATCCATAGTCACCAAACAAAACATCAGCAACACCTTGTCCTTCAGTCCCTGGAAGCCAAGCAGCGACGAGAGCATCCATTTTTTCAACGTATGGTTCGATCACAACAGGACGGCCAGAGATAACGACTACAACACACTTGACAGCGCCACAAACGTTCTTGATAATGCTAGGACCAGGATCAAGTATAGTGAGATTTGAGCTATCACCATACATCTCAGCATATGGAGGTTCGCCAACAACTACGATAGCATAGTCGAATTGGCTGGACTCGACTAGGACAGGATTCTGCTGGTATACTACTTCTGTTGAAGGATCAACAGTATTCATAATAGCCTTTGAAATGGTAGTTCCTGTTACATTTAAAGATGTATTAGCTTGATTTTACTCATGCTGCAAAGAGAACTTTTCAGCTCTAATCAGTAGCTCGGAACCAGAAATTTACACGAGGGGATTCAAAAAAAGTCTAGGATATCACCATTGGAATTTGAACCTCCTTTTGCTACATACTATACTTGAATTTTTCTTCATGTTAAGGGGATTAAAATGGGCAATCTAGTGCATTAAGCTCCCGCTATGCGTAGAGTTCGGGGAAGGGCCGGACCACAAGGGTCTGTTGTACGCAGTCTAACCCTTCATTTCTACAAGAGACTGTTTCGACTACTCGAATCGGTGACCTCCTGGTCACATGACAGCAACTTTACTTGTTACGCTGAGGCTCCCCATCAAGAGGATTATATAACCAACAAAAATAAGTTCACTATCCAAGCATATTGTTAAATAAAAACATAGATTTGTTGCCAAATTTAGACAAAAATGGCAAGCAGACAGTAGGGATGGTGCATCTAATCCAGTTAACATGGATTTGCTTACGTATCTAGTACGATACACGTTATACTATTATTTTGAATTAGAAGAGGAATTTCAAAAGACAATTAGAACTATTCACTTTATCAGTAACCAAGCCGGATTTAGTGTATCATAAAAGTTTTGCCTTTTCTATTGATATCCTACAGAATGGATCAAGCACGATACTTGAATCAGGCCAGGGATTAACCGAAAAAGAGATCTCTATTGGCTCGAATTTTTGTGAAGAGAATGAATCTTTTTCTCTCGAAGGATCAGAAGAAATGTGTCAAGTATCGTTACATCAAGTTTTTGTTTCATGATTTTTAGTGTATTTTGAAGAATCTACACGAAGTAGCTATACCCTAATAACACCCGTTTGACACAGGTACGACAAGGCAAATGAAGGATTCGCGTAACATAGTATCTTATTGCTGCAGAAACTCTAGTCGAAACGACGGAATGGGACAAAACATACCGGTTGTAAGATTATTGCCAGGAACGCCCTGCCATTGAATTGTCCAGCCTCCACACTGATATCCTAAATTGTCAGCATGAGTTCCGGCAACAAGTATCCTTCGCGCTTTCTTCGGAAGGGGAAGTAAAGGTTGATTAGGTTTTTTGCCATTCTTTAAAAGCACAAGGGATTTCCTCACTGCTTCCTTTGCCAATTCTCTATGCTCCTATGGAAAGATAATAATAGAACATAAATATAACACAAAAATCCAACGAATTGGAACATTTTTGGTTATAGCACATCAGAAATTTGCACCTGGCAACCCAAATATTTTGCCAAGCTAAGATCAGCCAGTGGATCCTCAAACAGTCCCATGACAAACTTAACCCTTAGTATCCTCTTCACTGCATCATCGATTCTGCTCATGGGAACGAAATTGTTTTTCACTAGGAAAGTCAAGTTGCCGATAAAATCTGTGTAGTTCTCTGGTACCATAATCTGTGCATAGACAAATCATTCAATATGAGCAACTAAAATTGCAATAACATATAAACCGTCACCATTTTCATATTGTCCATAAGAACGACAAAGAAATTTAGTGTACTAACCATGTCAACTCCTGCCATAACACTTGCTTGAACGGAATACGTGTAGTTAGAGTTAGCTGGGTTAGTAATCCGGTTAATACCTTCCCAATCTGAAATGACAAAGCCCTGAGATATACAGGTCAAAATAGGTAGTTATTTACTTTGGATACATCTGTCATCGACCTTAACCAACTGAACGTCAAACCAAATGTGCACTGACAGTGTAAGAAATTTTTACACTATATATCAAGTCACCTAAAAGATAGCTACAATGAGCCCTCCATAAAAAGAGAGATTTAGTAACTTGAAAAATAAAGCAGGTTATTCGTTAGGCTACTACAAGTGGTAAAAGTACATTGGCCGTGTAAAAGTTCTTTATAGTATCAGCCAGTGATGGAGCCAGAATTTTACTAAAGGGGGCCAAAATATAAAGAAGCCAAGGGAGTCAATATATAGTATAAATACATAATAATCTGTCGAAAGGGTGTCAATTGACACTTCTTAAATACATGCGGCTCCACCACTGGTGTCAGCATATATAAGTTAAATCTGTGAGCTAATCATTCTTACCCTGAAGTTCAGCCTCTCTTTTAGGAAGCCAGTGAGTAGATGTGTGTTGGCGTGCATCCTTTCACCATTCAAGCTCGAGTAAGATGCCATTACTGTCGCGACACCCTTTATGACAGAATCATAATATGCTGGCATGTGAATGCTAAATAATCCTTGTGAGTCGATTACTGTATTATTTTCATCGATTCCATTGACAGTGCCACCATCTGCCACAAAGTGCTTAGCACAGGCTGCCACCTTTTTCCTGTACAACCAATTGATAGTTCAATTGACCATAATAAAGGAATGGAGATTCTAATACCAAAAAGACATTCTCTTGAAACATATTATAAGGTCAGAGCAACGCGAATATTATTAAAAGAGAGAAGATTTCATGTGTGGTGAATCAATTGCACTAATTCTTAGATCATTAACTCTGACGTTCCATCTTGATATCCATTTATCCCCTTTTATGCTAATGCAAGAAGTTAGTCAAATTTTATTCAAAAGATTCAGACGTCGTATAGATCATTGAACGAAAAGGAAATACACTAATGAAGATTCATACTTTCCATCAACAAAGGGAACACCCTTGCTCATGTTAGCCGGCACATCTCCTTGTAAACCAGGAATAATCTCTGTCATGCTTCGCACGATATTAACATCTTCGCTGTAGCTTTCATAACAACGGCCCCACCTCGGGTTTCTACATATCTACATTAACAGAACATATATTAGTATATCAAACAAATAAAGATGCCTAATGTTCTAGAAGTGTTAATAACATCAACTTACTGCAAGGCAGGGAGAAAAAGCATATTGTATTCCTGTCGCTCTGACTTCAAGTGCAGTTGCAGCCCCGATTCGCTTCACAAGATCAGGATCCCTGTATTAAAACAACCAAAATCTTGAACTCAAATCGATGAAAACACGAGGATTTTATGAAGAAATAGACTATCCAGCATCTTTATAGTCTAATTCAACAAAAGAGCTCGGACGACAAGGCATAATACAAGATCAGGATCCCTGTATAAAAACAACCAAAATCTTGCACTCAAATGCCTAAGATAATTGCTTGATCACAAGTTTTAAGCAGAAGGAATCGGCTATCAGGCATCTTTATAGGCTTGGACATCACGGCTTAATACAATATCTTCAGATAGTAACAAGCACATGCAAAAACCAGAAAAGCGCCTGAATTTCAAAGAATGACTTAAAATATATATATATAGCTACTTGCCTGGTGACACCAAGTCCGACATTGTGAGGAAAGATTGTAGCTTTGTAGACATTATTATGGCCATGAACTGCATCAATTCCATAAATCATGGGAATACCAAGACGAGTCTTAAGAGCGCCCTTTTGAAACTTATTTACCATATTCACCCAATCCTCCGCGGAGGCATTAGGTTTTGGTACACTTCCTCCACCACTCAATAAGCTCCCTGCCAAAAAAGAATAATCAAAGATGAAAAATGAATTCTCTTACTTATGAGAAGAAATTATTTTCCCTACGACTATCTTAACTTTTAACTTTGTATTATTTGCTCCAACTAACACATAGACATTACTATTAATCTTCAGTACCCAAAAAGCTTCATTAAAGCATTCTCTGATAATTTATATTTTTTTCAAAGAAAATAGTTTCCACTCACAACACAAGCACCAAAAAACATTCTTCAAGGAAAATATCTTCTCAGAAAAATAAATTTTCAAGAAAACATTTTCACAGGGGTCCGGGAAAGGCCGGACCACAGGGGTCTATCGTGCGCAGCTTTACCCTGCATTTATGCTGCAAGAGGCTGTTTCCACTGCTCGAACCCGTGACCTCCTGGTCACATGGCAGCAACTTTACCAATTACGCCAAGACTCCCCTTCATATAGACTTCTGTCATATCTAAATGCGAATGTTGTTAGAAAGGGATTACTTTCGTGTTGTGACTGTGCTTGCCTGAGGCGAGGGTCTCTTGGAAACAACCTCTTTACCTACATAAGGTAGGGGCGTACACACTACCCTCCCAGACCCCACTTGTGGGAATATACGGGATATGTTTTTATTGTTGTTGTTACAAAGGTATTCTTCCTAATATTCTATGACAAGTAACTAAAGATTATGTTGCTCCAGACTCTTTAAAAATGCTGACTGGGTGCGCGTCGAATCTTTCAAAAGTAGTATATTTTTGGAGGATCTAACACGAATGCAACGATATTCTCGGAGAGTCCGAGCAACATAGACCAAAGACACACATGATGAACAAATGTGGCTTTTCAAACATACAATGCACAAGGTTTTAACATCAATTATCATTTAACAACAAAAAAGAATTCAAGAATGGCCAATTCAATCTTAAAGACTAAAAGGAATTTAAAAATTAACCTGAATAGCTGTCCTCCCAACCGCTTAAACTAAAAATAGCCGACAGGTGTATATATGTATAATCGATGTATGGTATATGTATAACGACGTATAATAAATGTATAATCTATGTATACTGACTATGGAAAGTAAAAAGTGAATCCGGCTAGATGTTTGCGTAAAGATCTAATCAATCTAAAGACTAAAAAAAAGAATTCAAACATACCAATGAAATATTTCTTCATAACATCAGCTGAGGCAACTTTCCTCTCAATTTGAGTCATCTGACCAATTTTCTCCTCAAGTGTCATTCTTTTCATCAAATCTTTAATTCTAACACCTAATTTCTGTTTTGGATCCTTATATTTCATGTGTTCTGCCTCTGTAACAACAGCCAAGAGGCAAAATAGCCCAAATCCCATAATTAAAAATCTCCCCATATTTTCTTACAACCTCAAAATCCTTCTTCTAAAACAATATGGTTCAAACTCAATAGACACAACAAAGCAGTATACAAAATATGAATTAACAAACAATAAAAGTTAGTTTAAAAGTAGGAAAGGAAAAGAAAACATATGATCAAGAAGTCAATATAGCAAATTTTTGAGCTTTTTTATTTTTCTACTTTTATTCTTTTGGGATAGATATTAGTAGGAAAAAAAATATATAGAGCTCTTAGTGATGGTTCACATATATATGAATTATATACACAATACGCACACATATATATACACAAAGACCGTTAAATGGTAGTGGGATAGAGGGATTAACGGGGAGAGAGTGATTTATGAATGGATGATTTGAAAGAAAATTTTGTTAATTGACATTTTCAAAGGGACTTTAATCTGACACGAAATTGTCTTTCGTAGACATCCGATAAAATTGAAAAAACTTATTTGACGTGAAATATTTTGTTGATCTCTTACTGCTTGTATGGATGGATATTCCATGTTATATTGCTTTAAATACGATATTTGTTTTATTTGATCGTTATTTAAATTTTATTGTATCGTATTGTTAAATTCGTCTTTACGTAATGATGAAAAATGTCACTTTATGAAACGGCAGATTTGATGTAGTCGGCGTTGTTACTTTTTTTTCTTCTTCTTTCGTCTTGCCCATCCTTATTTTTAAATAACCATACCTACCTTTTTTATAATAATTCTACCTCGTAGTTTATTTTTTCTTAATAATATTGCAAGTATATTCTTCATAATGTTGATGCATGACATCATGAAACGACGACAAACAATATAATCTATTCAAACATTGTATACATCAAAACGATACAGTATAATACAATACAATACTATATGACACATTATAAAACGATTCATAGCAACCATCCAAACAAGCTGGTAGAGGTCGTTCGATATGATGGATAAGCAAAAATAGTCCTGGGATAACTATTTAGTATAACCTTATTCCCGGTTTTGTTACCAATCCTAGGATAAATTACCGCTATTAAAAATAGAACCGGTATAAGTTATACTAAGGTAGAGTAGTAATCCGAAGATAAGTTACCCCAAAATAAAGCAGAAAAATTGACAATTCCAAAATTAATTCAATATATCAAATAGTCAATAAGAAGTAATACCAAAACAACTAATTCCCAAATAACTATATCCAGCATAATTAATACCAGCATCACTTGTCTTCGTACCAAACTATCCCTTGGAGTTGTATTTAAATTAAAATTATGTCAAATCATGTCTTGATCTATTTTGTTGGATGAAATTAGGATTAGTATGAAGTCTAGTTTACATTGACAAGATTAAGATTTGTGAAAGTTCCACTTTAGTATTTTTATTATGGGCTGTCAGAAATATTGGAGAGATGTCAATTCAGCAAATTGTCCTGTAATATGGACCTTCATGTGATGGTGAGGTGGAAAGTTGGGAAGACACATATACTGAGAAATGTTGCAAGTTAGGAATATAGTGGAAGATGGAAACTCGTGGATAATGTAAGCTAGCTCAAGCATACACCTTTTTGGCATGAATATAGTGCCTCTGCATCAGCAGCGGAGACAGAATTTTTGCTAAGGGATTCAAAAAGTTAAAAAATTAAAAGCGATTACAAGCGGTGGGAAATGAATTAACAATCTAACAAAGATTTTGAACTCTGGCCATTGCTATACTTGTGGGCTATGTCAAAAAGATTCAAAATATAATATACAGAGGCACAACACAAATTTTACCTTATCTATATAATATAATTTCTCGACAAAGGAGTTTGGATGAACGCCTTCCGTCTCCAAATCTTCCTCTGCTATGCATATGGTAGTGCCTAAAAGAGATATAACTATAATCTAAATAACCAAGTATCATTTGACAGCTAACAACAATAAAGAAAAAAATACAAAAAAAAAAATACAAATAATTTAATAATCTTTAAAAGAACAAACAATCATTATTATAAAAGAGCATACCGAAATATATAAACAATGTTTTTTTCTCTAAACAAGACTTTTCAAGCTTTAAAGGACTATATTATGAATACTATAAATTAAAAAAAAATAATCCTCAATTTACAGAATGTCAGACCTTTTCCTCCAACAAAAAAGATTAACCAAATCTGAAAGCTTTATATAATTTTTTTTTAGGAAAGGTAAATATTATTAAGTAATCAGGCAAACACCTAATATTTAGAATCGTTACATGCGATGCAGACAAATTAAGAGATGAGGATATATATTGCATCATATTATCAATAGAGAATAAAAGAATTACATTAACTTGGATCATTTAGTTAGTGAACAAGTTCTAATAGGATCATGATGTGTGGGATACAATATTAAATAATAATTGAATTATTTAGTAAATATATAGAAAAATGAATGGATCGATCTTGAGAATGAGAAGATTATTCAATTTGATCAACTTTATTCGTAACGAAGGAAGTAAAGCATTCACACAAATTTATATTAAAAAAATTAACATGTGCTATAATTCGGGTGTGAATAAGGACTAATGATATGAAGTATATCAATTTATCATGGTAATATGTGTACAAGGTGTATTAATAATGATTTATGGTCTAAAAAGAACCCTAAGGCTAAGTCAAGTTGAAAATTATATGACGGGCTAAAGATTTAAATGAGTTTGTACAAGACCTAATTTTCAAACGAGCACAGCTCCCAATATTTGAAGATTTATGTGGTGTACGACCTATTGAGTTTAATTTTCAATGCTTCAAACCATTTGTCATTTGGGTATTCCTACAAGAGATTAATTATGATCTTTTTACTGAAGGGTAGCACAATAGCCACGCAGCTAGGCGAGCTATGCGTAGCTACACTGCCTTGTGCGCAGCTGATTCCAGCAACTAATCAAATGAAGGTGAGCTAAAAGAAAGGCGAGCGAAGCTACGCGGGAGGTGTGCTTAGCTACGTATGTCATCAAAACTATAAAAGTAGCTATTTCGGGGAGAGAGAACGAGATGAAAATTTATACAAGAGTTCGGATTCTAGAGAGAAGGACGAACTCTCCCACCATAAATACATTTTAAGGTAAGTTTCTTTGGTATAGGAATGATTATGTAGCATCATTTAATATAATACTAACATTATTAGGATCAAAATCCATAGGAAATGGGTTGAATCTTCAAGAACACCAAAAAGAGAAAGTGAGATTCTTCCATCAAGATGTAATTTCTTTACTTGAGCTTCACATATATGTTATATTGAAGTATGCGTAGCATGTTTATGAAGTTTATTTGAAGTTAAAATGAAGTATTATAGGAACCTAAGAGTGAGTCTTGAAAATGATATTTTGGGCGAAGAAGAAGATGGATAGTGATGAATTGATATAAATGGAATTATTTTGAGTTTCAAATGATTCCGATGGACTTGATAACTTAATTGATGAGCGAATTGAATCAGGAATCACCATTTGGATAAGATACAACACTAGTTCTTGAAATGGGTGTTCTTGAACTTAGGATTTCGTTGGAGAAGGCAACGAACAATGACTTGATGATGTTGGATTATTAACGTAATATCATTAATAACTTCAAATGAGTATTAAATGATAAGAAGAGAATTCAATAGGCTAATGGGTGAACCTATTGGATAATCTGGGATGATTGAAGGCTTTGTCGAATTGAGAAGCCTAAATAGTTATTTATGAATCTTTTCGTATTTGTTTTGGTGTAGTTGGGATATCTAATGGTAGATATTGAATTTGTGGCGATATTTGAGCATTTTAATCAATTGGAGTGGCGTAGTATTATTTGGAGCTTGAAGATTGAGGTAAGTTGATTATGACTTACTCTTCTTGAGAGATTCTCTCTAAAATCATGTTTTGAGTTAATACGTGATATTATTTATAAATGTACATCCATACTCGTGGGGACAAGTGAAAAGGATGTCATCATGTATTTTTAAGTTTGTTGCTTTTGAAGTGTCATGTGATTTTACATAAAAATTGTATTTTCAAAACTTGTTTGTAAGATGACACTTAAGGAAAATGTTATAAGTTTTATTAAAACCTATGTGTTGATAAGAGTATAAACTATTTGAGTGCTAAAGATATGTTTTCATAAAAAAGTGTGTTTTGAAATTTAAACAATGAAATAACACTTTTTGTATCTTTAAACGATTGATGTTATTCCTTTGATTATTTCAAACTGGTTTGGATTGGCTACGAAAATTATGATTTGACAAAAATAAATCCTTTGAGGTTATTAGGCTATCAATCTATTTTTAATATTCAAATATTCTGGGAATTACTAATGGAGACCACCGAGATTGCTTCAGATGTTGAGTTCGTTACTATGAAACTATAAATGCTGGTGTAGGACGCATTCTAAGGTTAAGTCGAGATTTGTGGAATAAAGTCCCCCTTGGAGAAGGCAAACAATCATTACTTATAATAATGAAGTTAAGTCGATTCGTACGACTAGGGGAAGCTGTCCAGTCAAGTATTGTTGCTAGGTTGATCACCTAGTAGTTATTTACTATGTCGGTGTCGGTATAGTACTCCCAGTAAAAGGTAAAGAAGACTTTCTTATGTTTAGGACTAAGAAGCCGAAAGTGATTTCAATGATTTAATGAAATTGAAACGGTTTTGTATGATTTTTATTAAAAATCTTTGGTTGATATAAATGTTCTAAGAATTTATATCATGGTTTATATTTCACTTGTCTTTTCATTTGAAATGCTAAAAAACATGATTTATATAATTGTTTATCACGTTATATTAAATATTGGTGGCATATTTTTTGTAAAATCTTGTCCGAGAACTTGAGTTAGAGAGAGTCTACGATATTTATTGAGTACTGTGGTGGTTACTCAGCCCTCATGGGCTCGTCTATAGGGCTCCGTTACTTTACATGTTTTAGGGTGAGGGGCATGATACGTGGCATGCATATATGGCTAGGATAACTCTCTTCCCACTATATACGGTGGGGCACCACTCCTATTTCATGATAGCTATCATGTTGGCCTTTTATTTTATGCTAGCCGAACATTTACCCGAATATTGAGTTTTATTTTGGGTATAGGGGCTCTATAGATAGTTGTGATGAGTTGTAATAATGGGATGGTACACAACATATATAAAAAGATATGTGTTGCATTTGATCTCATTATTAACATGAAAAGCGTCATGTGTAATTTTGAATTGGAAAAATATTTCATAATTAAACTTGAAAATATATATGATTTTCGAAAAACTTCTGCAGTTAAATTTGTTTTAAAGCATATGGTTTGGGTGTATCATATGGTTTGGTTCACTCAGGTCGGATAGTGTGATGGGTGCCGGTCACGTAATTTTTAACTGTGACAAATTAGATTTTCTTTTACTGCATGTCCTTAATTATGCTAATTGGTTTATTAGTACGAAACCAATATTAATTTAAACAGTTGCATTTATTTAGCTCTGATGAGCAACAAAAAAGTATATATAACCCTCATTTTCTGGACCAAGAATCAATAAGAAAATTTTTCCATTCTATTCTTTAAATTAAATAACGAAACTATAACACTCCAATTCATGTAATTCCATGTACGACGTGGGATTTATCGTACTTTTTGTCATTCAAAAGAGGAATTGTTCCAAATAACAGTCATATTCACATAATGCATGTCTTTGCTTCTTTTTTTTCATGTACGCTATGGCTTTTTTTCTTTTTTTTTTTCCTTTTACTTTTCCTGGTTGGGTCTTGTTTTATCAATTTTTGATTAGTAAGAATTGATAATAGAGCTCTAATTAGGGTCGTCTGTTCGCTAATTACATGCTTTGTCTATAATGCTGAATCTGACTTATTTCTGATGTATAAATCCATTACATCTTGTTTGGATGGTTGTTACATATTGTATTGTATCGTATTGTTACTTTAAATATAATGTTTATTTTTAATTGTTACATAAATTTTATTGTATCGTATCGTTACATCCGTCGTTACAAAAGCGCCACTTTATGGAACAATAGAATTTGATGTGTTGGTATTGTTACCTTATTTTTTTCTCTCATCTTGTCCTTCGTTATTATTAAATAAATCATATTTTATTCTTTACCCTGCTCTTTTATATAATAATTCTACTTCGTACCCTATTTTTTCTTAGTAATATTGCAAGTTTATTCTTTATATTGTTGACTGAAAGTGGAAATAGAATTCCATATCCGCTGTGGTACTTTACTCCCTCCGGTTCGTTGATCTGTGGGCATACGGGTCTTTTCCGGAAATAAAGGATTGCTACCCTTGTCCCTCACAGCACCAGCCTTGAAGGAAATCCTTTGATAACCCGGATTCCTATTTTTCAATGATATTCCACGATCAAGACAATTGACTGAATCCCGTGAAACCATTTCATAGAAGTTCATTGATATCTTCTTTTTATAAAGCAAATTGACTTCGATTCTTGAATAATCTATATCGATTAGCAAACGATACAATTTATCCAAATGTTGTATTCATCAAATAACACAGTACAATACAATAGGATATATTATGAAATGACTCGTAACGAACAACAATCCAAACAAGCTGTTAATTGTTCCACTCTTCATATATGCTGATTTAATAATGAATTTTTGGTTTGCAGAAGACATCATCGGTAAAGGAAGTTTAGTCGGATGATATCAGAAGGAGTCGTAGGTGTCATCTTTATCGATTTGCTGAGTTTCTGAAGAAGAAAAAATCTTGGCAGCTCCACGTAGAGAATTTCTTTTAAAAAGTAATTTCGTGGCGAAACCCTTTCTTATATCATTCAAAGAAACCTTCAAAGTACATACAGGACTGGATTAAACCAATTTTGAAACATCTATCTATCTTCTATCTTCTACTACTATATAAGATTGCATCAGTCAGCAGGCATCTACAAGAACTAATAATGTGTTTTACATCAGTCAGCAGGTATCAGTCAGCAGTCGCTGGAGCCAATATTTCAAAAACTGTATTCCAATCAGGTGGTGGGAGTGGTGCGGATGGCGAGTGGTGATAGTCGATTATGGTGGCGGTTATGATTGAGGATGATGGTGGTGATGGTGGTTGAGTACGGTGGTGGTAGTGGCGGCATGGTGGTAGTTGATAATGGTAGGTGGTGGCGACAATTAATAATGAATATAGATGATAGCATCTTAATGAAATTAAGTCTCTGTTATGAATTTTAATCATACAAACATATTCAGACTCATTAAGTGATTGTGAAGTGAAAAGAACAAATGTGATACGCATTCTACGAGAATCCAAGCATCTGCTTGGATTCACATATTCAGCACCTGCTTGGATTCACACCATTTATATCGATGATAGCATTTCTTGAGTCTATGTCGCATTTCGCGTGCTTGGTTAGATCTCCTAACTTAATGTAATGAACGAGAAGGTAAAAAATTCAGTCTTAGCTAAGCATTCGAATTCTGGGTAAGAGAGAAAATCTTTCTTTCTAGGGAATCTGCGCTAAATAGCCTCTCTGCCCGACCCAATCGAAATAGGGGTAAAAGGTCTACGTACACACTATTCTCCTCATACATCACTTGTAACATTTTACTGGGCCATCGTTATTGTTATTCATTAAGCATTCAAAATACCGTCATCTACCATCGCCTAAAAAGAATGATTTACTGATCAATTTATATGACACCTTTTCTATTTTTGAAACATCACAAAATGTTGGACGTCATTCAATTTCATTCTATGCCATTTTCACAACTTATAAACTATTTAGATCTTTAACTTTGATGTAATGTTTCCTCTGTCGAACTAAATTATTGCTTAACTTCTTCTTTTACTATAACTAGTACTCCATCCGTTTCAAAAAGATTATTTTTGTTTAATTTGACATAAATTTTGGAAAGACTTTTAAAATATGTGGTCTTACATAAGTTATAGCATTTCTTTTAAAATTTATGGTATGAAACCTACTGTAGTATTTGTGTGGTGTAAATGCTTCATATTAAGAAAATATTAAAAAGTGTCAATCTTTTTTGAACAGACTAATAAAAAAAAATATCAATCTGTTTAAAACAAAGGGATAGTAGTAATAAATAAGTCATATTTAACATCTTAAATTCAGACCTATCAAATAAATTGGAGTTGAAATTTTTAAAAGAAATAATTGTTTATTTTTTAAATGAGCAGGCAACAGTACTAGCTATATCATGCATTTCCTCCTATATTATTGGAGGTCTTGAATGAAAAATATCTCTCGATATGTCAATTTTTAGTGCTTTTCAAGACCCTATTTGTAGCTTAATTGCTCCAAATTGAGAGCCAATTGCATATTGCTGGAATAAATCCTCATAGGCCCTTTAATCTGGTAAAAATGAAGGAACATATTGGTCATTACATTGGTGATTACTATAGTCTCTTATTCCTGATTCTTTATTATCCGTTATATCATTCGTTTTTATTATCTTGTTAAGTTATTACTGTTATTGCTTGTTATTTTATTTTTACTATTCCTTAAACATAGGGTTTATCGAAAACATCAATTACGAGCATTTTTATGAGTGGCCGGAATGTTTTAGTTTCCTACTTTAATTTTTCATATCTAACTTTATGGTTGAATACGATATTGATATTTCAGGCACAAGTCTTGTTTAGTAATAATCCTGGCCGTCAAAACAGTTATAAATATTGCTCAAAAAGAGGAGAGCTGGTCTGGTAAGGTAATACTTCCGGCCCGCCCTTAATGAGAAGCTTTTAGAAGCTTTCGTGCTTAGCTTGATGAATTAATTAACCAATGAAAATAGGAACCAAATAAAATAAAATTATTAAAAGTTGGAAAACATCATAAAAACAGTATATATGCATTCATATGATAATTCTGTTGAGCTACTATAACATTGTCCTTCCCGATAGACCAGTGTAATCCAAAAGTGGGATCTGCAGATCAGTTAGTGTATACACAACTCTTATTTCCTGCCTCGTAAAGGTAGAGATGTTTTTGATAGACACTCGGTTTAATAAACATAATCAGAACAGTTATGACAAAGAACATATATTGTACTCCCTATTGTTGGATGAGTGCATTATGCAAAGACCGCTGGAATTTCTTTTTATTGTTAAAATGCAACTGTGAAGATGTTTGGATTGACTTTTAAGCTGGTCAAATCAGTTTTTAAGCTCGTTTTAGCTTTTTTTAGTGTTTGACAAAATTAAAAACTACTTAAAACAAGCCAAAATCAATAAGTTGGACAACCTCAACTTATTACTTTTTAGCTTAAAAGTTATTTCTGGTGAAAAATCACTTTTTTTAAATCGATCCAAACCTGCTCTTTATTACCACTGGACCATATATATATATATATATATATATTCGCTCATACTAAGTATTATCACTGTAGAACATATGCAACATTGAGCACCCCTCTAATGCAATTGCCTGGCGACAAATTCTAACAAGTAATATTAAAAAAATATGAAGTTTTTACATAACTCCAGTAGCGATTTACCTCGAAGAAGGAACTGAAATTGAGTGTCAAAAGTAGATTTGAGCACTGAATCGTATATTTAATTGTTAAAATTTGAAGAATAAATTTATGTTTCAGAACTTAAAATTTGAAATCTGAAGTTGCATTCAATAGATTGAACTCTTTAAGATTCAAACTTTTGAAGTTGCATCGAAGAAATTGAACTACTTCAGATCCGAGCGTGTACGATCAACAAATTCTCTGCAATGCAGGTATAACTTCAATGGAGCCCTGAATGTGAGTATATATGAAAATGCCCCGACCATCCTCCATATTACTTTACTTATCAAACTTTCAGGGAAAAAAATTATTTAATGTTAAATGATGTATATAGTAATTTTTAAAATTTCTAATATTACGGTAAATTCCGATCCACCTCCTAAACACTCTTTGCATTTCATTTCAAGCACATTAAATAATCTTCTTTTTAAAATTCTTGATAATTATTTATTGCTGGTTTTTTTAGAAAAGCTCCATAATTATCTCAAGCTAATACCAGTCTTATAGAATAAGCAAGCTGCTCTTATTTTTATCTTATGCTGTTTAGATTTTAAAGTTGAATTTTTTAACACCATTATTCTATAACGAGCAAGTTTTATTGAATTTTCACAGAATATCTATGTTGTAAAAACTTATTTGGAACTTGAGCTTGAGTAGCTCTGTTCTACAACAATGATAATCATGGGAGCACTTTTGTTCCTATATATAGCAATTATCTAAATTTTATATTTGAGATTATACTATCAAAAATATTGGCATTAAACTCCAAAGAATAAATCATAAATGATAGAAACTAGGAGTCCACAAACAGTATAAAGAATCAGGTTCTCTAACTGTTTCCACGGTAAATAAGTAGAAAGTAAAAGACACATGATATTTACGTGAAAAACTCATTGTTCAAGGGATCAAAAACCACGACCTACCCTAGTAGGATTTCAACTCCACTACATTGAGCTAACTTCATATTACAACCTATTGCAATCTAAGAACTAAAATTTAATCTCTCACCCCTTACAATAACAACTATTGTAAGCTTTTTGTAACAACTCTATTACAAAGCAACACTCTTTGACTAACTCTATCAAATAACCAAAATAACAGTGGTTGAATAATGTCCTACAAAATACTTCTTGAAAGCCGTATAGGTTTACAAGTAAAGAACAAAAGACAAAGACTCAACAAACTTAAGGACTCAAGACATCTTCAATGTTAGGATTTGGTCCTTGGTTTGTAGCAACTTTGTTCTTGAATGTACCTGTGGAAAACAGTGGCCGCCGACACTTGAGATGATAGGTTTTTCAAATTATCAAGTTTAGGTCAAACCTTGTATCATGTTTTGTATATATATGAGTGAGCACGTGAGAATAATAGAGAGTAATACATCTTTTGATTTGGCCTCTAGCAGCAATGCATGTGCCGTTGCACTCCTACTAGTCGGTACAATGAGATAACTTTTACAGTTGTAGGATTGACTGTACAATAGCAGGGAAACTGATCATATCTGATTCCTTGAGAACATTTGGCTAGACATCCAAATATCACGACAGCCCCAAAGGAACTGATCGTATTAAGTTCCTATTTGGTTCCTCAATAGAGTTTGACAAATTATCAAAACCCACGATAGCGTAACTTATCAATTTGCCCCTTTTGATATGACAAACCCAAAATTGATATTCCCCTGGGAACCAGATTTCCAACAAGTTTCGCCTACGGACCAGGCCTAGATTTAACTGTTACCAGATTTGATTCAACTGTTACCCCCTTTTAATTATCTAACCCCTCATTGAAAAGAATCACAGAAATAACACAAGTAAAGAAAAGTTCAGCAATATTAACATAATACTTTTACAATTTTAGGGTGTTTCTTCTCGTGTATTGAATTGCATCTGTTGGATTAATCCTTGTTGTATTCTTTAAGTTCAGGAATTAGCTTTAAGCAAGTAATAAGACATTTTTAATGATTAAATTTATTAATTATGCATTTGTTTTTCTCTCGATTGATTGATACTTGCTGGTTTTGAACAAAAACTTTATTAGCAGTGCTTAGAACATTTTTATTTTTATATTTATGAGCACTTTAATTAAGAATATTACACTTTATAGCTTTATGCACGGATTAATATTGAAACTGAACAAACAGAAGTTATCATACCGAATAAACTGAAACCGAAAGGAGAAAAGCTAAACCAATTTAATCAGGTACAATATTGGTATAGCATTTTAAGAAACCAAATACCGAAAATAGTGAACCGAAATGTCTAAATATCATACCGTATCGACTGACGAACACCCCTATTTGAGATAGAACAAGTTACTTTTGTGGAATATTTTCATCCGCGATTGGAACGGCCTATGTTGTAACGCAGGAGAGGAGGTGAAGCAACTTCCTTTGGTCGCCTCTCCCATCGGGTCGGGGAGCATTCGCTCCTTTCTACTTACTTTATTATAATATAAGCTTAACACAAAAAATAATTACATTTATCAGCCAAATATACAAAATAAAATATACTGATTATGTATAAAATATGTATATTTTGTGTATATTACACATTAAATATGCACAAAATATACATTTTACCGGCTATTATTCTTGAAAGCGGCTATGCTAGGTAGTTTTCCCTTTTAAAGGCTTGTATACATGAATTATGGATTTTGCTTGTACTATCATAAAACATAACAAAAGCTAGTTCTTGTAAAAGCTAAAAGAGAATATCTTCACTTCATATAATCCAGGCCACACAACAACAGTCCCACACTGTGGGCAAGTGGAGTCCGAAGAGGGTAGTGTGTATCCAGATTTTACCTCTATTTAGAACATAGAGAGGTTGTTTCTAATTTTGTGATGAAGCAGACTTTCCAAGTATTTCTCCACATAATCTAGGCCACATTGTGTCTTCACAACAGGTAATGTGGCAGGAACATCCAAATAGAATTCCGAATCAGACTCGTCGAGCTTGCCCCAAAGTTTAAGTTGTTTTCTTGCTGCTTTAATGGCTGCTCTTGTTGCACAATGAACTGAGGATGCAAGAAGTAGTGGCGGTTCACCAGATGCTGCAGACGTTATAGCCGTAGAGTCAACGTTATGCACAAATAAATGGACATCTACCATTTTGAGGAAACTTCAAAGTGAGATTGTTTCGTCCCTATAGTTGAAAAATGCCTCGGTCATTTTTTTAACCTTCTAATAACTTTTTGGAAAATCATGGAATTTTCTTCACAAGCTCGTTCAACACTGATGGTTTCCTATGTTGCACAGATCCTTCAATATCCTTACTACACCCGTGTTGATCAACACGATTTTGGGTGTGGTTGTGGGATCCACAAAAGATTTGGACAATCTTAACTTGGGTTACTACACCTATGGCCAAGAAGCATAGGTTGAAGTTACTAAATGAAAACTGGTGTAGTTAAGTTCTTTTAAAACACTTAAGTAATGATCCCATACTCCTATTTGTAAAACCCCCCCC